>PVKE010001002.1:0-20668 GCA_004027555.1 Craseonycteris thonglongyai | reverse complement strand
TATAAAAAGATATAAAAAAAAAATTTCATCATGTTGTTAATATCTTTAGTAGCATTGCTTCATACTGTAGTTTATGTTTCAAAAAACACTGCTGTTACTGAATTTTCCTATTAGCACTGGAGGTCATAAATTGTGTGTGTCTTTGTGTCCATGTCAATTTCTTGAAACTGCTCAACAAATCCCTAGTTTATTTTCTAACATTAAAAAGACAATAAAACAATATTTGAAATATAGTTTATGTAATTAACACCAAAATACAGGCTGTTCATAAATAAATTGAATATATTTTTTCCTGGGGGGAAAAATTGTTTAATTACAACTGTTGGGTTGGGCAGTTTAATACATGTCTCTGCACCTAGCAGGAAAAACACAATCTTGTTTTTTTTTCCTCCAGGCATAAATATGTATAGAACACCTAGATCCTTTTATCAAGTAGGGGGAAAAATTGTATTTACCAATGAAATACATACTTGGATACTCATATGGAAGCTATATAGTATGGTGCAATCCAAAGCTGATATATTACATTTTGAGGCAACAAATCTCCCTTCCTTAATAACCAAATACAGAGCCATTACTACTTTGGAGTCAGTCCTACTGTATCACACTGAAATATTCTAAAACAGAACACTACAAAAAGTCATGGGACAGATATCAATTTGTTTTTTGAAAACAATCAGGAAAAGGTCTTAAGAAGCTTTAATGATCTATTCTTCTCACTTTTATTGGAAAAACTTACCTCAAATGGATAGTAGTTTTCTTTCTCTTCTGAAACTACTGGGACTATTATTTTACTTTTTAATTAATTGATTGGGTACATTGTAGGTAGGGTCTTAGAAAGGGAACAATTTCTCTCCACTTATGTAGGAGTATGAAAATAAGTACTTTCCATTTTTAAATTGTTTACAACAAAAATGCTCTGTTTATTTAGTTCAAGTTATTTTGACTTGGAGATATAAATTCTATATAGATCCAAAGAACAATGTAAATTAATTGATTATAAATTAGAAAGTTGATGACAAATGATATTAAAATATTAAAAGTTGGTCCTCAAAACACACCTTAGAAAAATAAAAACACAAGCTACAATTGGGTCAAGACATGTATAATATAAAAATCTGAAAAAGAGTCAGCATCAAGGATATATAAAAAAATCATGAATAGAAAGAGAATAGAAAATATATATGGCCAATAAAGGAAGAGAATATTAATTACATTGGTGATCAGAGTAAGAAAAAGAATCAAAGCTTTGCGCAGTGACAGTACTGTAGCCAATGAGGTTTATCTGAGGTGCAATTACTGCTAATTGAAAACTTAGGAAAAGAATCAAGATCACAATGAGATACAATTTGTGTTCAACCAACTGGAAGAAATGAATAAATTTAATACCATTTGTAATTGCTTCAAAGATAATAAAATATTTAGGTATATACTTAAAACATGTGCAGGATCTGTGTGCTGAAAAATTACACTATTAATAGGAGAAATTTTTAAAAAGACATAAATGAATAAACAGAGAGGTTTACTATGTTCATGGATTCAAAGACTGAACGTAATAGAAATGTCAGTTATTCTCAAATTGATCTATAGGTTTAATGCAATTCCTATCAAAATCTCAGAAAGGGTTTTTTAAGATACAGACAGGCTTAATCTAAAGTGTATATGGGTAGGCTCAGACCCTGGAATAGGTAAAACAATAGTGACAAAGAATAAGTGGAAGAAATCATTTAATCAGATATTTACTCTACTAACTTTACAGGTATAGTAATCAATGTACTGTGATATTTCAAAGGGATAGACACATGCATCAATGGAAAAGAACAGAACCCCCCCCCAAAAAAAAGACCCTTCAAATATGCTTAATTATATGCTTTCAAATCTAAATATGATTTTTAGACAGATGTGCAAAAGTACTTCAACAGATGGTACTGGAACAATTGCACATCCATGGAAATTGACAGATGATAGGTGATGATAGATAGATAGATAGAAAAACTATACCTAAAACCCATATTTTATACCAAAATTGATTCAATGTGAAACAACTTAATGTAAAAAATGAAACAGAAAAAACAGGACAAAAGTCTTTGAAATGTGAGGCTAGACTAAGAGTTCTTAGAATTGACATCAAAAGTACAAACTCATCAAAATAAAATGCTTTTGCTCTAGAGGATCATGTGAAGAAGATAAAAAGACAAGCTACTGGGAGAAATATTTGCAAACCACATACTCAATACAGGATTAGTACATAGAATACATAAAGAACCCTCAAAACTCACAAGGAAATAAAACCAAACAACCCAATTAGAAAATGAGTAAAAGACTTGAACCGATATGCCACTGAAGATGGTATACAGGTGAAAAATAAAAAGGTGAAAAGGTGTTCAATATCAATAACCATCAGGAAAATGCAAATTAAAACCAAAAAGAGTATTCATTGTATGCACCTATCAAAGTAGCTAAAATAAAACGTAGTGATAACAACAATGCTGGCAAGTATGTGTAGAAACTGGATCACTCACACATTGCTCATGGAAATATAAAATGGTATATAACTACTCTGAAAACAGTCTGGCAGTTTCTTTAAAAAGTCTACATAAAATTACCATTAAAAAAAAAACTGCACTCTTGGATATTTATTCCAGAGAAATGAAAACTTACATTCACACACAAACATTTATACAAATGTTCATAGCAGTTTGATTCATGAAAACCAAAAACTGAAACGAGTCCAGATGTCCTTCAACAGGTTAAATGTTAAATAAACTGTGGTTAAAGCCACACGACATACTACTTACTACTACTCAGTAGTAAAAAAGGGAAGAACTACTGATATACATAACTTGGATGAATCTTCAGAAAATTATCATGGTGTAAAGGCTAATCCCAAAAGGTTTCCTACTTCATTATTCTATTTATATAACATCTTTTAAATGAAAAAAAACAATAAAAAAGATTTAGAAATTGAGGACTAATTCATGGTTGTCAGGAATCAAGGATGGAGGATGGGAAGGAGGTGAATATGGTTATAAAAGAGCAACATGGGGATCTTTATGGTGATGCAAATGTTCAGCATCTTGACTATACTTGTATATATACAAACAGATACATGTAATAAAATGTATAGAACTAAACACACACCCAAAATTAACACAAATAAAATGGTGGGATCCAAACAAGTGAGTGCATCATACCAATGTCAATGTGCTGATTGTCATATACTAAAATTTTGGAAAATATTACTATTGAGGGAAATTAGGTAAAAGCATACACAGACCTTTATTATTCCTTATAGGTTCTTGTTCTATACTTACCTCAATAAAAAGTCAATTTAAAAAGCATAAATAGTACCATACATAAGTAAAGATATGACCCTTCTGAATCTCTCCTACATTGCTGGTAGAGGGACGCCAGGATAGCTCAACAGGTTTATTGCTTGCCTGGCATCCACAAGGTCCGGGAATTGAATCCCAATCCCGGCCTGTGCAAACCCATATGCTTAACTGTGGCGCAACTGGTAATTGCCCAGCCCTGTGGAGAAGGTTCTTGCCTCCCACATGGGAGGATCCTGGTTTGGTTTCCACCCCTCATGGCCCCACATTCACCTGTGTGGAAGGAAACCATGTCACAACTAATGAAGTACAACTATGGGGACTGCTCTGAGCCCTCCACCCTTCTCTCTGTCTCTGTCTCTGTCTCTGTCTTTCTCTTTCTCCTCTCAAACAATAAAAAATATTTTTAGAAAATTAAAAAATATTTTCTGGATGAAATTTATTTACTCACTAAAAATGCATTTGTTTAACCAAGCACTCTTCTTGGCAACCAGAAACCAAACAAAGTTCTTACCTTTCAAGAGCTTAAATTCTTGGTGAGAGCAAATAGATTATAACACAATATAAGGTCAGATATTTTAAAGTGCTTTATAAAGATAAATGTGATATAAAGAGTAGCTTTTGGGGGGAGGAGGGAGTAGTTAACTAATGGTCATTTCCTACTACTAGGATCTATAATTAGATCTTTAATTTGAATGCCATTAGAACAAAAGGAATATCATAAAAATAAAAGACTTTTAATATAGTCATTTCCTACCATTAGTTAAGTCTTTTATTTTTATCATATACCTTTTGTTCTAATAGCATTCAAATTAAAGTTCTAATTATAGTTCTTACACAAATATTTACAACGTATTCATGGAGAAAGGTATTCACCAACATAGTTAATGAAAACAAAAAGGGAGAATTGACAGAAGCTGCCTTTTTTTCTGCCAGGTAAACTCCTATTAATCCTTCAAAACCCAGGTTACACTTCATCAACTCCAT
Source organism: Craseonycteris thonglongyai (assembly GCA_004027555.1). Taxonomy (NCBI): domain Eukaryota; kingdom Metazoa; phylum Chordata; class Mammalia; order Chiroptera; family Craseonycteridae; genus Craseonycteris; species Craseonycteris thonglongyai. The sequence continues at coordinate 16,349 of PVKE010001002.1, read as the reverse complement.
GAATCTATCCCAACAGTCTTCAGATGAGACTCATTACCTGTCCCCTTTAACTGCCCCTGCATTTCTACCTGGCTTATTGTACTAACGCTACACTAGTAAGATCTGTTTCCATTTCTAGCTCCCAGACTAGACTAAACTCCTTGAGAGGCAATAAATTTATGTCTTATTATTTTATCCCCTTTGTCTGGCACAGCTCTTAGCACACAGAATATCAGGGAGTGAGAACCACACTGAATTGAGTTTTTAAAAACCATCTCCTCTTTTCACATAATCCATATCTCCATCAAGGCACTAAAAAAATGAACCATGATGGATCAATTAAATGTGGTCTCTCCTCCCACCCTATTCTACTACCACGTGAAAATGTGGATTACAGTGATTTAGGGATCAGAGAGATTATATCAGTTTTCTCTGTCATCCTTGATATTTTTTCCAGCGCTGGAGACAAAGCTGAATGAAAGGTGGGTGTGTACTATTTTTAGTCACATGATCTTAACAGTATGCCTTCCGAAAATATTTCACCCAGAATCAATCTGATTCATTAAGTGACTTTGAATTATTTTCTTCTATGCCACTAGAAAAACATGTAGGTAGACTATTCATTAACTCAGACATCTGAAGGAAAACTGTGGTCACAGAACAATTTTTCACTTAAGCTTCCCATGAGAAGTTCAATAGGAGGTTGCTTCCAAGACTGGCTTTAGCTGCATCACCAGTTATTTTTAGGTTTTTTTTTCTTAGAAGAGTTAGTATCATTTTACATTTGCCAAGAGCTTAATGGTTTTAAAGGGTTTTTTCAATACACTGGTATATTCTAATTCTCACAACATTCTTGTGGAGAACTGTTAACTATCCTCATTTTTCAGAAAATGAAATTGAGGTTCAGAGAGACAAGTAAATGGCATAGTAATTACTGGCGAGCCAAAACTGGAAGTCAGGTCTTCTAAATGTTTGTTCTAACATATCTTTTCCCTTGTACTGTGCTACCACTACCACATAATGCAGCATGGATGGTCACCAATTATCTGTCATATGAATGATACAGTGTATCCATCTAACAGATGGGGAGCAAGGAATTGATGTTAGTTGTGTCTGGTGCTCTCACATTAATGAGGGTGAGCTTAGTATTCATTTAGTCCTGTCTTAGTGGAAATTTACCTTTCAAAGCATCCCTGACAGATAACTGCGCTATCTAAAATAGATCTCCCACCATGCTCTTCCTTTATTGTTTTATTTCTCATTTCAGAACTACCTACTTCTTAGAAATATACAGTATTGTGTGATGGTTAATGTCATGTCAACTTGACTGGTCTGCAGGGTGTCTAGACATTTGGTCAAACATAATCCTGTGTCTGTGAGGGTGTTTCTGGATGAGAGTAACATTTCAATTTGTAGACTGAGTAGATTGCCCTCATCCAGTTGATTGAAGACCTAAATAAGACAAAAGGGCTCAGTAAAGAGGAATTGCCTAAATGCCTTCAGTTAAAACTTCTACGAAAACAGAAACATTAGCCAATCTAGGATCTCGGGGCCTGTGTTTTCTTGGGACTTCTTAACCTAACCATAATCACATGAAACAACTTCTTACAATCAATCAATCTCTCTCTCTCTCTCTCTCTCTGCTCCCCCCCCTCATATATATGTGTGTGTGTGTGTGTGTGTGTGTGTGTGTATGTATGTATATGTATACCTACACATACATGTGTGTGTATGTGTGTGTGTACAAACACACATTCTATTGATTTTGTTCCTCTAGAGAAGCCTGATTAATGTACGTAACTAATTTATTGACTTTAGCAGACACTTTTCATTGTTTCCTTTTTTTACAATAATCAGTGGACCTACCATTTAGCGAATGCTTTCATCAGATGCCTTGCATGTCTTTTCCAATGAAGCCTAATATTAATTCTATAAGATAGGTGTTCTTCTCATGCCATTAAAAGAGAAAAGTTAAGGTTAAATAACTTGCCCACCATCACACTCTGAGCATGTGGGAAAGCTGGAATTCAAATCCAAGACTGACTCCATAGCCTAAACCACTTAGCTATTGAGCTATTCAACTCCTAGTACAGAAGTATTTGAAAGGAAAGAAGCCAGAAAGGAAGGGAGAAAGAATGGGGAGAGAGAAAGGGAGGGAGGAAAAGAAAAAAAGAAAGGGAGGGAGTGCAGGAGGAAAGATCACCAAGCCTTCCAACCTGGAATAAATAACAGCATGACAACTTGCAGGCATGTGAGCCCCCAATCCCTGAACTGCAGCCAGAACATTTCAGCTGTCACTCAGAGCCCTGCATCTCCAGAGCGACTGACAATCTTGTAAACATCACATTCATCACATTGCTCCTTTGCTCATAAACCGTAAGGGACTTGGAGAGGACAGGAGAGCTGTCTTCCAATATTAAAAGGGCTGTCATACAGAAGGGGGATTAGGTATGCGCTGTATGCCCACAAGGAGACAGATTTCAACTCAATTCAAAAAATAACTTTTTAACAGTCAGGATTTCCACAGACCATCATTTGCCTTGGGAAATGGTGAAATCTCTCTCAATGAAAGCAGATGCTGGTCAATCCTGCAAGGCAAAGCTGAAGAGCCTCAATAATCCTCTCAAATGGTTGAATTCCATGACTTCCAAAGTATCTTCCAACTCTAAATTTTAAGGTTATTTTTTCTTTCTCCCATCTATCAAATTAAGCCTAAAGGGGAAGCTGGGATGCCTCAGTGGGTTAAGTGCTCACTCTGCAGCGCCGGGGACTGAGGATTGAATCCCGGCCTCGGCCTGTGCGGACCCATATGCTGAACTGGGAGCTCCCCCAGTTCAGTTCTCTCTCTGTCTCTGTATCTCTCTCTCTCTCTCTCTGTCAAAACCAATAAAAATTAATTAGTTAATTAATTAAATTTTAAAAAATAAAATAAATAAAATAAAAGTAAGCCTAAACTATTCATCACACTCTTCGAACCTCCACTTGACCTGTCCATATTTATGTCTCACGTCTTCATAATGCAATTCCTCTTCCTTCCCCAAACAACATTCCCATCTCTGAGAATTTTGACTCCACTGTCACCCCCACATGCCCACCATCTCTTCCTGTCTACCCTCTCCAAACTCTACCTACCACAGTGCAAGATACCTAAACAGGGTTTTACTTCCTTTGGAAATATATGGTCCTTTTAAAATACTACTATGTAAAGTTAGTTCTAAAATTTAATTTGTATATGTATATAGTTGTTTCCTGATTTTCATAAGTTAATACTAACCCAAGAGATGATACTTTGCCTGACTACCTCTACTAAAAAATAAAACTTACTCAGCTTCAGGGGCCCACATATTACATCCACGATCATTTTCAGCTCATAAATAGTACCTCATGATTTGGCTATATTGTTTACATTGGTTGTTGAAGGTGATTTTCTGAGAAACACAACCACCTCATCATCCTTGTTACCCCTACTCATCAAGGACAAACAGATCCTGACATTTTGCAATTTCTAAGGCTGGGATACCTACTCAATTTGATACCAATAGTCTGCCCTGCAGGCATAGAAACAAAATGTTTAACAGAAAAATTCTTTACAAGAAGGAAGGCATCCATCAGATAGGCCCGAGCACACCCTGGGAGAACAGGCCCTACCAAAATCCTATTAATAGCAGTGCTCATAAGTTGCAAAGTATCTGACTAAACAGAAAAAAAAAAAAAATGTTAAGTGTTCTTTTAAAAATGAGACATTTGAAAATTTATTTAAGGCAGAGTTGTGATTTCTTACCACTGGAGAATTCTCAGGTTAAGAATTATAAAACTTGCTAGAGGCCAACAGAAAAGGTGTCAAAATTCTTTAAAAATCTCTTATCAAGAGAGGTTAGGAGGCAGGAACCAAAACAAGACTGGAGGTCTATTGTCAGGAGACTAGCATTCCTTGCCCTCAGGGAAATCTTAAAATTGTATGTACAATTATAATGCACTTTGAAGGTGTTCAATGATTATTTTCTGAATGACTGTTCTGTCTCATGTCGTTTTTGAGGTCCTGAAAACATGAATTATAATGCTTCACATTTAAGAAAAAAACAGAACCCTCCTTTCTGCTTTTTTTTTTTTTCCTGATAAAAAAACCTTCTTTTGGTAAAAACACAATCTTCTCCAATGGACTCTAAACCTCATTCCTTGGGTCTAAAACAAACCAAATCCACATTTTCAACAAATAGCTGGCGATATAAGACACTGTGCTATATTCTGTATGCTAATATTTTCTCTGAAGATTATTTTTTAAAAAGGAAATGTACAAGGAAACTGACAGTCCTTAAGTGCCCGCTCTGTCCCAGGTGAGTCATATATGTGATAGTATTTAATCCTCACAGCCATGCTTGGTCATTTTGACTATTAGGCTCATTTTTCTAATAAGGAAACTAGGACTTACTGAGGAAAACATATCTAAGGTTGCAGAGCTAGGTAGGGAGGCAAGGGAAGATTTCATTCCAAGAGATGTTTGACCATAAAAACTGTGTGCTGAATCCTAAGCCACACTGATCTCAGTAAGTAACAAGAAAAATGAGAGAGACAGAGTCCAACATGGGAAGAAAAAGAAAAACATCCTGATGAAAATGTTATTCTTTATTCTCTTAAACCTTGAGCTGGAAAGCAATCCATACCATCTTCTGATTTCTCCCCTGAGTATGGTTACTGAGACTCCAGGAACAAACGACAATGCATCTAATGACTTGTACACGGTAGACTATGTTTGCAGTTGTCTGTGCTTCTATGAAATGCTCTGGAATGCTCACAAGACAGTAGTGAGGAGAAACAGGACCAAAATTATATCACTGCTTTTCCGTTACACATTTGTCTTAGATCAGAAAGGTAAAAAAAATGTGAAAATTAGGAGATATAGATCCTGGAAAGAAACTATCTATGATAAATCTGATTTGAATACAGACACAAAAAGAGAGGAAAGGAATCGATAATTGAGAAAAATAATACTTCAAGAGTTAATGGTTGAGAATTTTCCAGAATTGGTAAAAGATATAAATCTTGATTCTGGGAGCACAAAGATGTTTATAACTAGACTCATTGTAGTGAAACAGTCTAAGATGAGAAACTTAAAATTATCCAGAGAGAAAAAGAGAAATTAGACTGACAACCAAACAGGAGCCAGAAGTTAATAAAATATCCTCTAAAATGATTAGAGATAAGAACTCTCAACTGAGTACCCAGCTAATCCTTCAAAACTAAGTGTGGGTGAAGATATTTTTGTATGAATAAAACTGGGTTTACTATCACAGATCTTCTCTGAAAGAAATTGAACACATAAAGAAGGTCTGAGCTCTAACATAAAATGATGAACAAATAAATTTATAAAAATGGGAAAATCTGGGCAAATAATTACTATCAAAATAATGATTATAAATATAATACATGTATGAGGCCAAAAAATAAGTTAAAATTAATGTATTTTTCATGAATTATGTAAAATGTCAAAGGTGGATAATTAAAATAATTTAAAATTTTGTATTGCTTAGGAAATAGTAAAGATATTGGTTAGTTTCAGACTTTGGTTTGTTTGCATGTAAAAGTTTTTATTACAATCATACAAAAATACAAAAGGAATGAATATCTCTCAGTTCAGTAGAGGAGACAATGTATATTATTTTAAACTTGATTAATTTTAAATAAACAAGGCATACAGGGGGAAGGATAGAAATAGAGTAATAGAAAGCACAAAGTAAGTGGCAAATAAACTTCAGTAAACATCAAGAAATTTAAAGATTTATTTTTATTATTTTTTTGACAGAGAGAGAGACAGAGAGATACAGAGAGAAAAGGGGGAAGGCTCAGAGCAGTCTCCATAGTTGACAGCATTAGTTTTCCATATAGTTTCACTCCACAGGTGGGCGAGGGGCTGCGCAGGGTAGGAACTGGCCCCGGAGCCTCACGCATAGGCCCTGGTAAGAACTGAACTGGGGGCACACCCCAGCTCAGCATATGGGTCTGCACGGGCCAGGGCTGGGATTCGATCCTCCGGCTCCGGGGCTGCAAAGTGAGTGCTTAACCCACTGAGCCATCCCAGCTTCCCCACATCAACAAATTTAGATGCAGTAAAGTTACCAATTAAAATAGAGAAATTATTACAGATAATTTTTTAAATTACAACTAAATGCTCTTTAAAATATATCTCATCTTGAACCTGAGGACACAAATAGAGTAAAAGTTAAAGAATCCATATTCTATGTGACTATTAAGCAAAATAAAGCTGGTATATCTATATTGATATTAAATAAAATAGTCTTTGAGTCAAAAATTGAATTACTAAGAATAAAGAGAATCATTACAAAATAATAAGAAAAATTCACCCGAAAAATATAACAACTCTTATAATACATGTACTTAGCCTCTAATTTAAAGCAAAATTGCAAGGGCTACAGAGAGAAATGGACAAATCATACATCAGAAAGCGAGATTAAATTTTTTCTCTAAGCCATATGGAATGGCAAAAAAAAAAAAAAAAGACTACATTTAAACAAGTTTCAACAAATTTTTTTTAAAGTATTCCTATCACAATAGAATTGTTGCACACCAATAACAAACAAATACTTTTTAAACTCTCCTTGTTTAGAAAGTAAATAATATGTTTCTAAGTAACTCGTGGATCAAAATAGAAAGCCAGTGGAAATCAGAACAGTATGAGCTACATAATAATAATAATAATAATACCTATAAAAATCTATGTAATAAAACTAAAGTAGTACATGAATATTTATAGCCTTAAAAATGCATATAACAGAGAAATATTGAAAATTAATGAGATAAGTATTCAATTCCAGAAGTTAGAAACAGATACATATAATAAAGAAAGTAGAAAATTAGATATTGAAAACATACAATAAAGAAACCATAGAAAGGATCAACAAAGTTGAAGAAACACACATATTACAATTTAATAATTCACCATCTAAGTCTATACACTAAAGAAATTCTACATCATGTGCAGGAGACAAAAAGAAGAACACATAGCAAATCTTTGATAGCAAAATATTGGAAATATCAAGAGCAGAAGGGTTAAATACATTAGGTTATATTCACCCCATGAAATTTTAGTCTATACAACAAGGAAGATGAATAAATTGCCTCTATGTGTACATAAGTCAACATGGATAACTCAAAAAATCTAATAATGCCTGAAAAAAAGAAAATTGCAAAAGTATATATATAATGATAAAATGTATATAAAATTTAAGATATGAATGACTAATTAAAATATGGTTTCAAGAATCAAATATATGTAGTAAAATGACAAAGAAACATATTAGAATGACAAATATTGAATTCAGAATAATAGTAGCCTCATAAAAAAGAAGAAAGGGAATATATAGAGATACATACAAAGATCCAACTGTATTGTAATATATTTATTTTCTTAACTCGAATAGTTGTTTATTATATTCTTATACATTTTATATGTCTGATATATATATTTTTTAATTTATTTTTATTGTTTTAGACAGAGAGAGAGAGAGAGAGAGAGAGAGATACAGAGACAGAGAGAAGGAGGAGGGCCCAGAACAATCTCCATAGTTGCACATCCTTGGTTTTTCCACATAGTTTCATTCCACAGGTGGCTGTGGCTGCACAGGGCAGGAACTGGGCCGGGGTCTCGCCCTGGTAAGAACCAAACTGGGGGCACTCCCCAGTTCAGCATATGGGTCCACACAGGCCGGGGCCGGGATTCGATCCTCGGTCCCCAGGGCTACAAAGTGAGCGCCTAACCCACTGAGCCATCCTGGCTTCCCCATGTCTGATATTTTTAACAGTAAATTACAATAATGTAGTTAAATATAAATATAAAATTATAAAGTATTAGAAGAAATATAGAAAATAATTTCATAGTCTAAGAAAGTCACAAAACCACCAAGTATCTAGAAATCAAGAATTAGTGTATTTATCATGAATTTTTAAATATCATGTTAAAAATTCTCATAAAGCATAAATAAACCTGCAAGGCAAATAACACACCAAGAGAAGATATTTGCAACAATGTCACAATATAATAGAAAAGATCTTAATAGCCAAAATGTAAAGAAAATTTCTATATATTAGTAGAAAAAAATACAAAAAGTGCAAAACAAAAATGAGCCAAAGATGGAAAAAAATACAAATGAACACTAAAATAAGAAAAAATGCTCATTCTTACTAGAAATTAAATAAATGTAAATTATAGTAACGAAACATTACTGGAAAACAATTTTTTTGTGAGAGCAAGAGACACACTTTACTATCATTGTAACTCTATTGCCAGCAAAGAATCTTCAGTAAAACAGCTTCTTGTTAAATGTTGAATTAAATAGAAGAGTTCCAAGACCTTCTAGAAGTTCAGTTCTTTGCTCTTTTGAGCAGAGCAAGTTGCCTCAATGCAACTGAGCCCAAGGTTATTGCCTGTTAACTATATAAACCAAAATCAGTGTCCTCCTTGTCAAAAGCTATTAATTAGTAAAAATCTCATTTTAGTCATAATTGATCTGTGACTTAATTTGGGAAAACATTTTTAAGTATTAAGAATTTCCACTGTTGTATATTCCCCCTATAAGTAAAGTCATATGTTTCTTGATTTTTTTTCAGTCTGATTTATTTTGCTTAATATGATGGGTGGGTGGAAGAATAGAGGGGAAGTTAGGAGGGGGCTTCAAATATAAGGTGATGAAAAGAGAACTGACGCTGGGTGACGAGCACATGATACAATTCATAGACAATGCCATGTAGAATTGTACACCTGGAATCTATATAATTTTTACCAACCAATGTCACTCCAATACAGTTAACAATTAAAATAAAATAAAATAAATTTCAATTTCAAATTTGATAGCCTATCAAAAATGTAGAAATTTCATATCCTTTCCTTTTCAATTTCAATTTTAGAAGTATTTCTGCAGCATATTTATAACCGGGAAAATTAGAAAGTATCTAAATGGTTATTAGTATAGGAAATAGTTAATAAATTTTGATAATCCATTCCTTACTATCTGTCCATTTAAAAGAATTAGGTAGAGAAACAATAATAACTAACATTATTTGATGTTCAGCAGTATTCTTAATATTTTACATGTATCAACACATTTTAATTCCAAAAAACTTCATTAAACATATCCTATTATCCAACTTTTACAGACAAAGAAACAGATAGAGATTAGGATAACCAATATAAATCATCCAAACTTAAAAGGCTTTGAGTTAAGGAATTGATCGCGCAATTTACCACTAGATTATCATGGCTTCTGTAGCAATAACATGGAAAGTCCTCAAAGTGAAAAAGCAATTCGTGGAACAAGAAATACAATATGGAAGGCTGTACGTCTATGGTAGAATATTTATAGAAAAGTGACTGAAAAGTTCACATGCCATCGTGTGAAAAGAAACACGGGTCATTTGGTGGATGAGTGTGTTTCTAGCTTGTAGTAGGCAACATTTTTAGTAAACCATTTATTTGTCCTTCTACTCAGTGAGCATTTACTGGACACTCATTCCGTATCATAAACTGCTAGATACTGAGGAGTCAGTGAGGAGCAAAAACTGACACAATCTTTGTTGTCTTGGATCTTACAGTCTGGTGGGAAAGACAAACATTCAAATTTTAAGTAAATGTAAAATTACAGTTATGACCTGTGCGGTAAAGAAAAATTCATTGTTACAGGAGGGCCTGTAATTGAGAATGGTTAGGGAAAGCCTTGTCTGAGAAAGTAATGATTGAACTGAGCTTTGAAGGGGGAAAAAGGAGTTATTTAAGCAGAGTTGTGATGTGTTCCATGCAGAGGGTACAGCAGGGGCTGACCCGGAGGAACATGGACTCTAAAGAATCTGAGAGAAAGCCAGTGGGCAGAAAGTGTTGAGTTGTTCGATGAGAAAAGAGAGGAAGGCAGGTAGGTTACGAGACATTGCAAGGCCTTAGAGATCTTTGCTGAGGATTCCAGCCTCTATCCTAACAGCATTGGGAAGCTGTTGAAGGGGCTTTAAGGTGTGTGTGAGGACAGCAGAGGGTCAGCTTTATTTTGAAAAGGTTGCTCTCTAATTTCTAGGTAGAGAAGCAATTGGGGTTTTGCTAAATAGTACTGCATGCCAAGAAAGACACGGGAGCATAGCTGAGTATTGGCAATAGACGCGGAAAGAAATGAACAGGTTCTGTAAGTATTTCGATTGCAAACAAATTCACTAGAACTGGGTGATGCATTCAATAGGGGAGAGTAAGGGAGAGGGAAGTGTTGACAGTTATTATGTGTGAGGAAAGAAGGAGGAGGGAAATGGGGCTGAGAAAGGTTTGCACATCACATCCATGCACTTCTGATGGGACCAGCAGCCACATCTGTGTCTACTGTCTGTGCTGTTAAAATAGCTCCACCCCAAAATAAGCAAATAAAAAAACAATCTGACCTTCTGGTACAGTTGGTTTATTCCCATTTCCTTTGTCCACAACCTTGACTCTGGGTTTTGAATCCTTTCTTTTTTCCAAATCTTTAACTGGAAGAAAAGTGGAAACATAGCAACTTGTTATGTTAAAGACTAAAAGAAAATATTCAACGAGTATTACTAAAACCCTTGCAAGTATTGAGAGGACTAAGGAGAAATGAGCTCCATGGTATAATAGAATCTCATCCCCCAAAGATTTGGACCTGCTATTTTTTTCACCCTTGTCATGGGAATGTGTAGCATATTTAAGAAATTACTTCAATGGAGTACGTAGTATAGGCAGATGGATAAGTAAATTTAAGCTTTCAAAACTGCTAGAAAATGGGCATGATTATCAAACATGAGGAAATAAAGGTGGAGGAAGCTAAGCAACTAGAAAATATCTTATAAAACCAGAAAGTAGAGGCACAAGATTCAAGCCATATCTTCAGGTCTCTAAACAAGGCCTGAGTTATCCCTTGCTATATACACAGCTTAGCCACAAATACTGTCACTTGGAGTTGGTCTATCTGCCAATAGAAAGTAGAGAACCTCATAAAATATTCCTTTCAAACTAAAAAAAAAAAAGTTTCCTTACTAATAAATAGTAGTATTTTTTGTCACTTTCATAATGAAATATTCAGGGACCAGAACGACCCTTAATCTTTTATTCGTACCAGTGTACTCCATTTGCTTTATTGTCTACTGCTTAAAATGCCACAGCAGGGTTTTCTTTGACTGCTGGGTATCTTATGTGTTTGAGTCGGCTGAGACCATCACAAACCGGTAGTAGCTTATGCACAAATAAAATGCCCTGTGAAAAGGCAGAAGTGATCCTATAGCAGGATATCTCTTTTAATTGTTGCATTCATGGAAATCAACAAATATATTGGAGTAGGCTATGTCGGGGAATCAGTGATTTCCTCAGAAACATCTCCCCTGCCTTCTCTAACATAGGATTCCATTAATCTTGTGTTTATTATCTTCTCCTCCTCTTCTTTCTACTGCCTTCCATTCCTTTGCTAGAAGTGTTTTGAGATTTGCTAACCGCCAAAGTTATGTCACTCCAGTTCTATTCTTTTTTTTCTTTTTGAGGCACTTTCCTTGGCTTTCTAGTACCTAGAAATTAAATCCCAAGATTAAAAATAAAAATAATAAATACAAGATGTGTTGATACTGCTATTCCCACTGACCTAATGTTCTAAAGCCATTTTTTTAGAACTCGTTCTCTGACTTCTTTATAAATAAGCCTTGGTCACCTTCAAACACTCTCTTTTTTATTTTTTTAATTAGTTTTCTTTTCATTAAAGTATAGCTGATATACAATATTATATTACTTTCTGGTATACAACATAGTGATTCAACATTTATATACCTTACAATACGATCACCACAATAAATTCAGTAACCATCTGTCACCATACAAAGTTACTATAGTATTATTGACTATATTTCCTGTAATGCACATTACATCCCTGTGACTTACTTATTTTATAACTGGAAGTTTATATCTCTTATTTTCCTTTTTCACCATCTTTCCCACCTCCTCCCCTCTAGCAACCACCAGTGTGTTCTCTGTATCTATGAGTCTGTTTTGTTTTATTTGTTCATTTGCTTTGTTTTTTAGAGTCCACATATAATGAAATCTTATAATATTTGTTTTGCTCTCTCTGACTTATTTTACCTAGTATAATATCCACTAGGTCCCTACATGTTGTCACAAATGGCAAGCTTTCAGTATTTTTTATGGCTGAGTAATATTCCTCTCTGTATGTGTATATGTGTATTACATTTATTTACCCATTCATTTATCAATGGACATTTAGATTGCTTCCATATCTTGTTGTTATAAAAAATGTTGCAATGAATATAAGAACGCATATATCTTTTCAAATTAGTGTTTTTATTTTCTTCAGGTAAATACCTAGATGTGGAATTATTGGGGCATATGGAACACCCCTTCCTTAAATTAGTTACTTTCTCAGGTTTTATAAAGGCATTATCCTAGGTTTTCTTGTATATCTCTAACCTCCCCTTTACATTCCATTGTTTCAGTCCTTTTTCTGCTTCTATTTCTGAAATATGCATTATTAATAAATTGCCTTGCATTTCTGCAATCCCCACCTATAATTTCATCATTCCACAATGTTAATTCTCACCCTTCCATGGATAATTTCCAAATCTACACCTTCAACCCCACCCCCTCACCCCCACAGGCTGTGGCCTCAAACTGCTTACATTCTGTTTTTAAAAAGAAAAAAAAAATTTGCAACTTTAATACTAGGAAAATTGTGCGAGTGGTACTAAAAGTAGAAATAGATCTGAGAGAGAATAATTCCAGAGACTTGGGAAAATTTCACTGAGAGTGACATTTCAGCCAGACTTTGAAAGATAAGCAACATTTTGCAGGCAGAGACTAGCAAAACATTATTCCAAAGAGGAAAATGGGGGCCGAAAAGGAAGTTTGACAAAATAAGGTCATCAATCAGTTTACAAATGAACAGGAACAGTCACCTTGAATTGGGCCACTAAGTCACATATAAGATAGAACATATATGTCATACCAAGCTGCTGTTTCCCTGATGCAGGGGCAAAATCAGTTAGAGAACTGTCACAAGTGAAGTGGCATAAATCATAACAGCAGCTACCGTAGCCCTACTATGTGCTGAAATAAGTTAATCTACGCAATAATAGGTACATGTCATCACACTCTGCAGATGAGAAAAGTGAGGCTGGATGTAGTTGAGTTGCTTGGCCAAAAACACGCACCAGATTTGGAATTGTAATATAGCAGGTCTGACATGCCTTCCTGACCTCAATATCCAAAGACTGTTTCTTATGCTTCTTTGTGTATTGGAAGATGGATTTATGAAGAAGTCAAATCCCTACACAATTGGAAACCTATAGCCAAAGAATTTGTCTGGATCATCATTTTCCTGGATCCAACAATGAAAGTTTTCCAGAGAGGGGAGAACAAAAATGTAATTGAAATGCAAAATGGAAAGGAAGCCACTCAAACAAAGTTATTTTAATTTCATTCTTAGTAACTGTTATTTGGGAAGAACTGATTTCTTATCCTTTCAATCAAAATAACATAGCTTAAAAATATATATGTTTACATATAGTTTATCTAACCAACTAGTTAGAACTTTTTTTCAGCAGAGCTAAGAAATCAGAGAAAGCCAGCCTGTCCTTATAAGTGTTTTAAGTATCTACTGGGAAAGCTTTTAAAGGCTACCTGCGTTTCTTATGTAACTGTCAGTAGAATATTTGAAATCATCAATTGTGATACTGTTAGACAATTGTAACATGAATCATTTTTCCTTGTCCCTTTTACTGCTTCTCACAAATTTTAAGAAAAGTTACTTTGCTTATTCATATATAAACGTCAGAGGCCAGAAACTGAAGCACAGTGCCAATGAAATGAGGCAGAAACCTGATTTACATTGAAAAAAACATTAAAAACTTTGTTCTGAATTTCCAGACGACACAAATCTCAAAAGACTGTAACATTTAAAACATGTGTATGTCCTGCTGACAGGTAGATTTACCAAATGTGTTTCTTAGGAAGTTTCCAGAGGTAGCAGGTTAACAATTTTTTTTTTAATAAAAAAAAAAAAAAATCACAAAATACAAGGTTGACCGGAACAAATCCAGCCATAAACGCCCTATTTTTAATATTACATGGTTGGATACTTTCTGGATAGCCCTCATATGTCTCATAAAACATTACTTAGAAGGGGAAAGGAAAAAGGAGGGAGAAAGAGAAAATCCAGATAGAATCGTGCTGTACACACAGTTCTAGAATCCACAGCCTCCCAGAGCTGTGAATTAATCTTAGTGGCAGAATGTAAAAAGCCACTGTTACTTGAAAAGAAGTCTAGGATTTGATTCAAAATAATATGGGGGGTGGGGTGATAGATGAAACAAGACTGGGCATGAATGGCTAATTGTTGAAGCACGTGGTGGATACTTAGGAGTTCATTATACCATTCTTCTGGTTTTTCAATTACGTTTAAAATTGCCCCTAATAATAAGTTGGGTTTTAAAAGAATCTATCTTCACAATGAAGTAACACAGAAAGTTAACCCGGACAGGCCTCTTCTGTTGCATCAACGATACACAAAACTCTGCTCTCCACATTTGAAAGGCTACCTCTGGGAAGAGGGAGTTGTTATAGAATCTCTGGTCACTAGAATCTAAGGTCCATAGGGGCAGGGATTTGTTATGCCCAGTGCGTAGAATAGGCCCTGGCATTTAGTAGTCGTGCAATATATATTTGTTGAGTGAATAAATGAATACCTCCTGAAAGGCAGAAGAATCAGAACAACTTTTAAACTCAATCTAAAGAAAAGCTGTCTAAAGGAATGGTGCAGACACACACTGGGCTGCCTCAGAGCTTTCTCCTCTGCTTAGAATGTCCCTGTGTGCCCCACCCGTTCTCTGTCTACACAACTTACTATTTGAGAACTGGCTCAAATATGAAGTCACCCGCATCCACTCTCTTCCCAGCCCATCACTGGGGCTAAGAGAGCACCTACTTTCACAGATTCCTGAATCTAACTATATCTATGTATCTGTCTGTCTGTCTAATAAATACCAGGTTGTATTTGTTCACAAAATATATCTGTCATGGGAACTGGCACAAGGATGACAATAAATATCAACAGATTCATTATTGTAAAGCATTAGCTTTCTTATTGTACTGTGTAAGTCGGTTTTATGGAGGATCGGTTGGCACTTGATAGGGACACCACAAGGGAGGTGCAGGCATAGCATTTGAAAATTAAAACTTAAAGGATAAATAGGAGTGCAGTGAAATGGATTATGGGAGATTTTACTAGATGTCTTCTAAGGTCTCTTCAAACCTAAACAATTCAGAATTTAAATTATGACAATATTTACCACAGTCTCAAACCCAGATCTGGGACAGGGTCCCATGGTGGTACTTTAACACCTATAAATACGTACTTCTGAATTGACCTTGGGCTGGCTTGCTTTCTTTGTCTTTATTGTATGCAATAATTTGAACTGTGTAATTCTGATCTGGCATAAGACCTTGAATAATTGCTTTAGTTGCAGTGTTCTGGAGATTCAATTGATTGGTTTTTCCACCTATAATGAAACAGAAAGATAAATCAGTTCTAAGAAATAGGTTAACTGTGTACATTAAGAAATTTTACTAACCAGGAATCATTTTAAAAGGTGAAGACATTTAAAAATATATCATCATGGTGCATATATGTGTAGCACTTAATTTTAATGTACTTCTCATTTTCATGTTCAGTTGTACTTTTTTCATTAGACAACTTAAACAGTTGTCTAAATTGGATTGAAAAAACACATTCACAAAAATCTTTCATCATAACACCCTATTGCTTTCACACACTACAGAAAACCACAGTCCCAGGTTAGAAGACAGTAAGCCCTCAACATCAGATATACTCTTCAAGGAAAGAATTCCAATTAAAAGTGAAGAGAAATATATGGGCAGACTGCATGTACTTATCTTCACTGGAATTTTTCCTATGGCCTTTCTAAAGTCAGTCAAAGCATCCTGGCAGCATTAGCAATTTAATTATCTTCAATTTGAGTATCACTGGCTCAGGATGTTGAAGGAACCACTCATTACCTAGCTGCTTAAAAGTTAGCTGGGTTCATGAAAAGATTCCAAAGCCCCATATCTCTTCATCATATTAGACTGACATCTAAGGCTGTCCTGAAAATGCTGTTGATTAAATACTCAATCTTTTACACAAAAGTCTAAATAATCCTTTCTTTTTCAATTTCTGGCAGTGATTACTATGCCTGAGAAGAGGGAAATTAATTTATACTGTCTGCCCTCTAGTAGCAACAGAGAAAAGGGTCTGAAATTTTGCTGAATTAATAAATCATAACACAGATTATAATATATTTTAATCATATCCTAA
>PVKE010001001.1:42662-113526 GCA_004027555.1 Craseonycteris thonglongyai | reverse complement strand
TTATTATCTGGCATGTTCTATAAATGCTCATTAGATCAAGTTGGTTGTTCACAACTTCCATATCCTTGATGAATTTTTTTTTTCCTACTGTCCTATCAATTTTAGGGAGAGAGTATTGAAATCTATGACTATAATTGTGGATTCATCTACTTCTCATTACAGTTGTAGCTTCATGTATTTTTAAGCTTTGTTATTAGGTGCAAAATGCTTAGGAGTTTTAGATACTTTTGATGAATTGATCTTTATTACTATGAAATAAATAGATATTTATTCCTGGTTTTATATATATATATCAATATATAGATATAACTATATATCTGTATATATATATTTGCTCTAAAATCTACTTTGTCTGATATTAATATAACTACCGTAGCCTAATTTTACTTTTATTAGTGTTATTATGGCTTATGTTTTTCTTTTACTTTTTTTTTAAAGATATGATCTCTTTTATTTTTTGTTTATTTATTTATTTTTATTGTTTTTAACAGAGAGATAGAGAGAGAGAGAGAGAGAGAGAGAGAGAGATGAGGGGAAGGGCCCAGAGCACTCTCCATAGTTGTACATCATCAGTTTTCAACATAGTTTCATTTCACACAGATGAATGGGGACTGTGTAGGGCAGGAACATGGGGGGGGGCTCTTTGCATGGGAGGCACACCCCCACAAAATGGGGGCTGATACAGGGGCCTCCCATGTGGGAAGCTCGCCCTGGTGAGAGCCGAACTGGGGGCCACACCCCAGTTCATCATATGGATCCACACGGGCCAGAGCCAGGATTCCATCCTTGGACCCCAGGGCTGCGAAGTGCGTGCTTAACCCATTGAGCCATCCCAGCTTCCCCATCTTTTAATTTTAACTTATTTTATCTTTAGAGTTGTTCATTTCTTGCAAGTAACATATGATTGTGCTTTGTGTTTTTTTATTCAACCTGAAAATTTCTGACTTTAAATTGGGGTGTTTTGACTATTTATATTTAATATTATTTATATGGCTGGGTTCATTCTATCATTTTATTTGTTTTCTATTAGCCTCAACTGTTCTTTGTTCTCCTTTTTTCTTCTAATTCTTTTGGATTTATTGAGTATTTTGTATGATTTCATTTTATTTTCTTTGTTAACCTCTTAGTTTTAGCTTTGTTGTATTATTTAAAAATTTTTTTTATGATTTAAAATATACATCTTTAACTTATCCTAGCCTACCTTCAAGCAATATTGCATCATTTCGCAAGTAGTATAAGAATCTTATAACCGTTTACTTTAAATTGTCTTCTGGCCTTTATGCTATTGTTGTATGATGCTGTTTATGCTATATTGTCATAGATTTCACTTATCTACATGTACTAATCTATACAATACACTGTTATTATTTTTACTTAAACAATCAAATCTGTTTACATCTGGTATTCTTCTTTATGTAGATTCATGTTTCCACTTGTTGTTATTTTTCTTCTTCATAAAGGACTTTATTTAAGATTTCTTATAATTCAGGTCACCTGAATTCAAGGCACCTTTTGTATGCTTGAAAAATTCTTTATTTTGCCTTTGTTTTTGAAAAATATTTTCAATGGGTATAGGATTCTTTTTCTTTCAGTACTTTAAATATTTTGCTCCACTTTCTTCTCATTTGCATTGATTTTGTTGAGAATTCTATTTTCATATTTATCTTTGTGCCTCTGTATGTAACTTGTCTTTTTTCTCTGGTTACTTTGAAGATTTTTCTGCTTATTACTGGTTGTGAGCAATTTGATTATGATACTCTTTGGTAGTTTTTTTCAAGTTTTGCTGTGTGTGTGTGTTTGTGTGCATGAGTGCACACGTACGCATGTGTGCACCGATGCAGTTGGACTTATTTGAACTTTTAGATCTGTTAGTTTATCATTTTCATCAAATTTGGAACTATTTTTAGCCTTATATTTTCAAGTATTTTTTCTGTTTCTTTCTTCTTTGTCCTCTTCAGGGACTCTAAAAACATGTGTTGAGGCCACTTGAAGTTGTCTCACAGTTGAATGATACTATTTTTATTAAAAAATTTTTTTTGATTCATTTTTTTTTACTTTCTATTGTCATATCTTTTAGTACACTAATATTTTTTTCAGCAGTTTCTCAACTAATGCTAATTCTATTTTGTATACTTTTCATCTCAGACATTGTAGTTTTCATTTCTAAAAGTTTTATTAGGGCCTTCTTTATATCTTCTCTGTCTCTTCTTAACTTTTAAACATATGGAATATAGTTAAGATAACTGTTTTAATACACTTGATTAATTTTAATATCTGTGTCACTTATGGATCAATTTTGATTAATTGATTTTTCTCCTCATTATGGACCATATTTTTCTGTATGCCTAGTAATTATTTGCTGATACCAAACATTTTCAATTTTATCTCTTTTGATGCTGGATATTGTTGTATTGCTATAAATATCTTTGTGTTTTGTTCTGAAATGAAGTTAAATTTCTTGGAAACTGTTTTTAAAATCTGTTACGAAGAAGCGGCACCATGCTTAGGAGCAATATTTCCTCATTACTGCAGAAAGACCCTTCTGAGTACACTATTCATTGTCTTATGAATTCCGAGATTAACAAGAGTGGCTAATAGAAACAGGCACTATTCTCAGCTCTGTATGAGTGTTAGGCACTATTCCCTCTAATCTCTTATGGTTCTTTCCAACCTACTAACATGCTGGTAGGTACTGAAGTCTGATTGGTCAAGTGTAAGCCCTCAGTTTTACCCACAGTATTTCTGGAAGAGCTCAAGTCCACTTCTTTACAAGAAAGAAAATAATCTTTCTGTCAGCTGATTAGGAACACACAATAATTCCAAAATTTCTAAACACTTCTTATTATTATTTATAATTTATTTTTTGCAATTAAGTTTCCTTTTGGTAGACACAGAGCCCATCTTGAAAAGTCTAGACACACCTTTTTTGACTCCCTTCCATAGTCCCCTGTTTTCTACCTTCTCTTTAGGGTCCTCCTCCCTTTGGGGGAAACCTAGAAGTAAGTTATTGGAGGCCTGATAGGCTTTGTTCCTGACTCCATTCTCAATGGGCAGTGATTGGTTAGTAAAATTTTTTGGATATACATTCCTCATGTTCTTCTGAATGGAGCATGAAGAAGACCAAAATGCCTTCCTCTTGCTGATACAGACCAGGTGTCAGGACAACTTTGGTGTATTTAACAAAGTCTTTGCTTCTTTACTCTGTCTTACTAAAGACTTTCTCAACCTGCACTGAAGCACTCAAGAAAGGAGAATTGAGAACAAATAAAAGCTCCCTTCTATCTCAAAGGTACTGTTCTACAAATTAAATAAGTTAAATAGGCTTTGAATGTCAACCTAAGAAATTCACCAAAATTGATTTGCTAGGGGATACATCTACATCTAAGTAATAACATTTCTTAAACATGCTGTAGAGAATGAATTGTAATATGGAGGGAAAAAATCACTATTTAAACAGACAATGAAGCTAAAAGAGACAATTTCTTATCAAATTAAAAAAATAATGTAGAAAATATTTTATTTTTATGTAGGCAAAGTTATCAATTTTTTTTTTTCTGGTGAGAAGTAGTATTTTGTTTTTCTCCCTTGCATCAAAAACTAAAGTTATTAGCTGTATTTATATTAGTTCTTTAAAAAAAAATTAATGGGAATATACCAGAATAGCTCAACAGGTTGAGCACTTGCCTTTGCAACTATGAAGTCTGAGGTTCAAGTCCTGACCCCAGCCTTTGCAAACCCAAATGCTGAACTATGGCACGCAACTGGTAACCACTAGGATGGCTCAGCAGTGAAGGTTCTCACCTCCTATGTGGGAGGCCCTGGTTTGATTCCCACCCTGTGCAGCCCCACATTCACCTGTGTGGTATGAAATTATGTCACAACTAATGATTTACAACTATGGAGACTGCTCTGGGCATGCTTCCCCTTCTCTCTCTCTCTCACCTTGGAAGCCAGGAGACTTGAATAATAACCTTTGTCATTTACCTGTCATCTTGGACAAGCCATTTCATTTCACTAAGAGTGGTTTTCTTTATCAGTACTAAGACTTGATGATCTACAGAGATTTCTTATAGTGGTTTTAAAGTATGTCCACAAATTATTTGATACTCCTACCTTCAAGAGGAAGAACTAAAATTTCTCTCCCATTGAATGTGGTCTGGACTTAGTGACTTGCTTCAAATGAGTAGAAGAATATGGAAGAAGAGATGGCATGTCACTTCCAAGCCTCAGTAATAAAAGGCATTGCAGATTCTTTCTTGTTCTCTCTTAGATTTCTGTTTCTGAGGGAAACCATCTTCTTTGTCATGAAGATACTTAAGCAGTCCTTTGGAAAAACCCATGTGGCAAGGAACTGAGGTCTCCTGCCAACAGCCAAGGAAGATCTAAGGCTTTCTGCCATTAGCCATGAGAGTGAGCCATCTTGAAAGCAGATCCTCTAGTCCCAGTCAAGCCTTTAGATGACTGCAGCCTTGGCTGATGTCTTGACTGTAACCTCTTGAGAGACCCTGAGCCAGAATTGCCCAGATAAGCTGTTCCTGAATTCTTGACCCTCAGAAACTATGAGATCATAAATGTCTGTTTCTTAAGCCATTGATTTTGGAGTAATTGGTTATGCAGCAATAGAGAACTAATATATCCTTGAATCATACAGATTCTTCCAGTTCTAGAATTTAAATGCAGGAGGAAATCAAGCTACGTGTCCATTATAGATGAATGGGTAAAGAAGATGTTACGTACACACAAAAAAAAGTTTCTCAGCAATAAAAAAGAAAGAATCTTATCATTTGAGACACCATGGATAGACCTAAAGGGTATTATGCTAAATGAAGACAGTCAGACAGAGAAAGACAAATATCGTATGATTCTACTTACTTACGGAATTGAAAGAAACAAAGCAAGTCAATAAACAAAACAAAATAAAACAGAAATAGACTCATAGATACAGAGAACAAGCTGATAGCTGCCAAAAAGGAGGGGAGTAGGGGAAAAGGAAAAATAGAAAAATACGCAAGAGAATGTACCTCTAGTTGCTTGTTGCGATTACTAAAACTTCACACACTACTTTGCTGTTTCACAGTTAAAACCTCTTTCTTAAAGAGCCTGCATTCCACACAAGAAAACATTTAAAGTATAAAACAAAATAACATTTTTACTATAGTTTTACATGGAATATTTACCATTTTGATAACTTATATGCCTCAATAAGATAAGACCTTAGGAAATTTATCACTGTTTATAGAGTTCTGCGGCAGGGAAGTGTCTCTTAGTTGCATAGAAGACCATCAGATGTTATGTGGATCCTTTGACATTCTATGCAATATGTTATGTTGAAAGCATTTTCCTGAGAAAGAATGTGTATAGCTTTTACCAGATTTTCAGAATCTTGACAGCATGCCCGCACCCGCACCCCACAGAGAGTTAAGAATCACTTAGCTGGTTCCCACTGTCGCCTGTGGAATTGTAGGTACAGAGAGATAAGTGACTTATACACAGTTAGAGACAGATCTTCTCACTGTAAGGCAGAGCTCAGACTCCAATCTGCAAGATGGAGTCTACCTACAGGAGGCAGCTCAGGGCAGAATTGGTCTTTGTAGCACTCTCAAACACCCAGACCCTCAAGACAAACCCTTGCACTTATTATTTTGCTGTTGCATATTGCCTGCTCATTTAACTGATTGAGCTGCTTCAGGAAGGGGGTGGAATGGATCTCCCCCAAAAGATCCCCTGCCTCTTGCTGGCAGGCCTTTCACCTTGGTTCCTTTCAGTTTCGTCCTTACGTAGAAGTGCACAGGAGCTCAGCCAAAGTGCTTTTTTTACCATGGTCCCTGCTAGAACCCCATATTCATCTGTGAAGGAAACACATTATACTTCTCTGACCTGGTTACTATAGACATATCACTTATATGCTTCTTTGATGTTTTTTGAAACTGTCTCCTTTTTGCAGAACTATTAACTCATCTCTTTCTGGACTAAGCCAAATATGAGTATTATCATCACAAAAAGTTAAGAGATTTGGGTTGAAGGACTAAAAGTCAAAGTTAAGTTCTAATAATTATGTTTAGGATATATTCTGCCTATTTAGAAATCAGACATAGTTAAGAATCATCCTCAGATGCCTAAATAAAGTATAAATCCTTGATTGAAAAGGCAGAACATATCTTGCATTCCTCCTATATCCCTGAGATTGCTGGTCCTTGATTAGGTTCTTTATAAATAGTCATCACAAATAGTATGGAGCAGTCATTATGATCAAGCCAGGACTGATCAAAGCCAGGGAAAGCTATGTTTTAAAAGGCCAGGCCTAATGGAAAAAGTGTAGGAAGTCCTGCTTTTACCACTGATTGTTACACCTTAGGCTACCTCTACTTCAGTTTTCCCAAGACACTCACTCAGCCCGTAGATTTGCCGTCTATTCTCACCATCTCCATGTACTTCAGGACACAATCTTTTTGCTTTGGCCAAAACCAAGTCAGCGAGGACATGACTGAAAAACTATTGTCAGGAGAAGCCTGGCTGAAGAATCTGTGCTGGTACTGTGAACTGCCCGGACAGGCCTAAGCCCAAGTCTTGGCTATCCCTCCTCCCACCTAACTCCAGAGAACATATTCCCTGAGCAGGCGCCTGGGCTTCACTAGATGATATAGCATGGCCACACTCGGGGGTTCTGAGCAACTACCCCCCTCCACACCTCAAAGGTGGAAACAGATACTCGGAACCTTGGAAACATCCCTAGGGTCTCTGAATGCAAATGTTTCCAGTAAATTCAGCATTATATCCTAACTTGTAAAATAATCTTGTACTACAAAAATAAAGTTAAACGTTTCAATTACTGATCAGGTATGTTTCTTTTTCCATAAACAGAAAGATATGAGAATATTTGGCCAGAGGAAGGGACATATTTTATATTTTGGTGTTTGTTTTTTTTAAATAACTAAAAACAGCTCTGTATTTAAATATAATTCCAAAATGACAGATTAGCCTAGTATGAGGAATGGCAGGAAAATCTTTTGACAAAGAAACTGAGTTTATTTTTTAAGCTTCTAAGGGGTTGAATTTAATTATAGATGGCAGCAAAGGAAAGATCCTTAAAATTTTTTAAAAGAAAAATTAAAAGAATAATATAGTCAATTATATTTATATATATATAAAGAAAAGGAGAGAAAAAACCTCTGGGTGGTATTTTTTTAATCTACCCAGAAACTCTTTCATCTGAAAGTATGAACATTCATTCCAATATGTAATTTAAGAAGA
The DNA here is from genome assembly GCA_004027555.1 of Craseonycteris thonglongyai. Classification (NCBI taxonomy): domain Eukaryota; kingdom Metazoa; phylum Chordata; class Mammalia; order Chiroptera; family Craseonycteridae; genus Craseonycteris; species Craseonycteris thonglongyai. The sequence goes on along the minus strand of PVKE010001001.1, from coordinate 106,275 downwards.
CAAATGTGGTTTTGGTGACTGCAACAAGAAAATATACCTACCCTGTACCTTGAGACAGGTGTGTGGCTAGGCAGAAACAGTAGTGTTAGGCTATCTATAGTCACGCTTGCTATCTACAAATTGCTTCAGATAAGACTTTTCAAAGCAGTGTTAATATTTATATGATGGGATTACAAATTGTTTTTATAACAGTAATACTAACATTTTAAACAATGACTTTCCCTAGAACTATCTAACTTTCAGCTTTCTAAAAGGATTAGATGCATTGATGTTTCATGCATAAGATGCCAAATATGCATTCAATATGAATTACAAAGCAATATTAAATAGGAAAAAAATACACATAGAAAATATGAAAGTAAGTAAAAGCCAATAAGCATCAATTATATATCTCTTACTACCTAGTACTGTTATTGGTGCTCAAGAAATATTTGGTATTAAAAAACAAAACACATCAATGGGCCCTCAGCAATTCTACTATACCGAATCAAATGGTGTCTAAAAATGTTTTATCTACCTCTTTTGTTTTATAGGTATTATTACTTGGCATTCAGAGCACATCAAACACCTCTTGATAGCAAAGAGAGCTGTGTCGCTATCTTGGAAAAGTCCAGATTAGATCACTGGGTGCTGGGAAAAACAAAGGTAAATTCTTTCTTTATTGTTCAAGTTGTTACCCATGATGCTCTGCTGCATACCTTTGTCTCTGTAAATCGATATGCGTGGCTCTGTAAATTGTATAGCTTAGCAGATAAGACCCCAATGATCTATGCTGGTGCTGGGTCAGGAGTCCTGGGACCTCAGGGACCAGAGGAGGAGGGTGTGCCTCCTGTCTAAGAGCCATTTAGCATTTCTAGGATGAGATCTTTGAGCTTATTTAAAAATATCCCATTTTTCAATGCTTCTTATTTCAGCACCACATGCAAATACACAAGTCCTATTAATGAGTATCTTTTATAGTTTTGTCCATTTTTCATTAGACTTTTGTTATTTATTGAATACGCTGATTAGCAGCCTCACTGTGTATAGCTTTTCATTTGGAAGAACATCACATCCCTATGGAATTCCAGGTTTTTCTGGTCTGTTTTGAATTGTTCTACAAAGCCAGCTCTAGTCTTACTGGTGATGGCAACACTAACGTTCCTTGGCAGAGATTAGATCATTGGGGGTCATGTAGGCCCCTTCACTCTGAACTGCTGTTGCCTATGGACCAGTTCTGTTGGTTAGTTCCTCCAGTGAAGGCTGTGGAAACAGAGACTAGAGATCTAGCTGAGAAAAAAATGGAACTCACGGCAGAAATGAGGCAGGCTTGGAGAACATTTGAGATCTCCTAAAACCCAGTTAGCCTCATTGTATGTTTATATCCATAATCACAGATGGGCTCAGCCTTAGAAAAGGAATTGTATTTGCTTCCAAGAAGTTCATAATATTAGTATAAATCAACTCACTGTAAACTTTATTTAGGGGAAGCCGGGATGGCTCAGTGGGTTAGGCGCTCACTTTGCAGCCCCTGGGACCGAGGATCGAATCCCGGCCCCGGCCCCTGTGGACCCATGTGCTGAACTGGGGAGTGCCACCAGTTCAGTTCTCACCGGGGCGAGACCCCGGCCCAGTTCCTGCCCTGTGCAGCCCCGCACCCACCTATGGAATGAAACTATGTGGAAAACCAATGATGTGCAACTATGGAGACTGTTTGGGGCCCTCTCCCTTCTCTCTGTCTCTGACTGTATCTCTCTCTCTCTCTCTCTCTGTCAAAAACAATAAATAAATCTTTAAAAAAAATAAATAAATAAAAATAAACTTTATTTAGATAATGGTTTTAAAATTTATAGTAAGAATATGCTGGAATAGAATGACTATCTGTTTAGGAGCCCATATGTAATGCTAACACTGATGTCTCATTTCAGGTTTTTCTCAAATATTACCATGTCGAGCAGTTGAATTTGCTACTGCGAGAAGTCATAGGCAGAGTGGTTGTGTTGCAGGCATATGCCAAGGGGTGGCTTGGAGCCAGGAGATATAAACGAGCCAGAGAGAAGAGAGAGAAGGGGGCTACTGCTATCCAGTCAGGTAAATGGTCCCGAACCTTAGCACTTCATTAAGTCCTGGAGGCCACTCACCTGTTACTTTTCTTGGTGGTTTCTTCCCTTCTTTCTCCCCTTGATTCAGCAAATATTTATAAAGTGCCTACTGCATGCCAGGTCCTGTGCTAGGTGCTGGGGATTTCACTATGGGCAAGACCGCCATAATCCCTGACTCCAGATAACCGAACAAGCCAAGTGTGTCCCAGTTCCCAGATGATGAACATCATATACACTGCAGGTCCATTACCAGGTTTTGAGCATTAAAATGACTAATACCACTTCCAGAAGGACTTTCTAGCCTAGACAGCACTTGCAAACCATGGGAACAAATCACTAGGCTCTGTTTTATGCCCAGCCCAGACAGTGCCTCTTTGCACACATACCGGTATGTGTGTCATTTGTGTTACAAACAGCATTTGGCTCCTGTGCTATTGATGAGTGCTTGTGAAAGCCCCAGCCCATCTTGAATGTAGCAGATGATTTCCTTTGTGTTCTCGTAACCCAGAATCATAACATTCGTTCTGGACTTCATGACCTCACTCAACAACATGGAAACTATGATGCTCATAGTGGGGACAATAAAAAGAGGTGGTCGGGCTCCTGGTGAGGGGCTTAATGCCTCAGTTCTCTGTCTAAAGAACTCAGTATACCCCCAGAGATTTCCTTTCTTTCTCTTCTCTTCATTTTGTTTGTTGTTTCCCCTCCCATCAGACATTTTCCTCTCCCTTAACACAGTTCTTGGCACATAGTTCATCCTCATCAAATGCAAGTGTTGCACTGCTAATTATTCCACTTGACTCCATTCTTTTTTGTTTTCTCCTTCAACTTTCATGTTTATACCTTCCTCCCAATACAAAATATGGAACAGGTCAGGCTATTCCTATTCTTTTCCCACCCCCTGCATCCCCACAAGTCCTGAAGATAGACCTTCCTCCATGGAGTGGAATGACAGGGAACCACCTCACCTGGGATAGGGGTCCTTAGTAATTCATAAGTGGAATCCAGAGTGTTCTGGAAACTCCCTGCCTGAACAAAAATAACTCCTCAGCAGCATCATAGAGGCCAAGCTGAGAGTACAGAGAGGCCCCCATCGTATATGCATCTCTGCTTATTTTGCTCAATGGGAAAGCAGGAGGGAGTAAGAGAGGGATAATAGATTGGAGGGAAAACAGCTTACATCTATTCTCTGGCACGTTCTTAAATTAATGTCATTCCTAGCACATGGTTTTATATTTTTAGCCTGGAGAGGATATGATGCTCGGAGGAAATTTAAGAAAATAAGCAACAGAAGAAGTGAGTCTGCTCTTCATATTCAAGCAGGTAATTAAAACATCATTTTTACAGCGTCCACTTGGAACTATTCGGTGATTAAGTTCATATGAGTTTAGAAAAGCTGAAAGGTTAATAATTCAGGAGCACTGGAATAGGAGTTAAGAATTCTAGTGGGGGCTTATAGTGTGGTTCTGACACACCCTTGGTAAGGTGACCAGATTTTAACATTGGTAAAGCGGGACACCATTGACCGGGGGTGAGGGAGTTCTTGATTAAAAATTGGGTCTATCTCCCATAGTTCCCTAGCTTGTCGTGCATTCTTTCCAAAAATCGGGACTTTTTTAAAATGCCGCGGGACGCAGGACAAATTGTTAAAAATCGGGACTGTCCCGCCAAAAGCGGGACGTCTGGTCACCTTACTGTGTGATGATGATGATGATGAAACAGGAAAATTGATGTGTGTCTGGGCCGTCCAAGGTTCTTTGTCTCACACACTCGAAGAATGAGGATGTGGACGCCACAGGAAAGGTTAAGCAGAAGTTTATTGGAAAGAAGGAAAGCTCTCCATGGAGAGGGGACATCCGAAAGTAGAATGCCCGCTGCAAGAAGGAAAGCTCTCAAAATAAGAGGGGGCACGCAAAAATGAAATGCCCGAGTTAAGACTGTAAGCTACCGTTTTTTCTCTTGAGGAAGGGGGAACAGGTCCAGGCATTATGGGCCTTGTCGTCCTTTGTCTTATTTTTTTAGTATCCAGTACCTTCCTCCCAAGGTTACATTTACATTCCTTAGAGATGGGCATCAGAAGCCCAAGGCTTACATTTGCATTTCTTAGGTATGGGCGTCATGGCTACTGAGGCCTTCCTGACTGAGTTTTGCTAGCTATCTTACTATCCTGTGTCAAGGAGACTAATTCTTAGTGAGCATTTTCTGTACCATGCTCAGCTAAAGATGCTCGGAGTAGATACTCTTCTATTCCCAATTTTATAGAGGGGGAAACTGAGGCACAGAGAAGTGAAGTAACTTATACATGATCACACAGCTAGTCAGCGGCAGAGCCAGCATTTGAACACAGGCAGTTTGTGTAGCATTAACTTTGCATATTGCCAGGTGAACAAATCCCTTTCCTTCTTGGAGTCACACAGCCCTCATCTGTGAAATGGAGAGCTCTGGCTTAATAGGTCTGGAAAGTGCCTTCCAACCTTGGAATTCTGACTAGATGCCAGATTTGTGCTTCAGCATCGCAGCGATAGAAAACTCAATCCTGTCCGAAGCTGCAATGGTCCTCCAGGCCCCACATGGTCGGCACAAGGTGGCTGTTGTGGCCTTGGCTGTCTGAGCACTGAGTTCTAATTGCTGGTTCATCGGTTTCATCCCTGGCTCCCAAGTCACTCTGCTCTTCTGCAAATGGCAGTATACTGGGGGGCTTCCAGGTTGGGTTCTCTGTCACTTGAATTGCAGCGCTGGAAGAAACAGGCCCCAGGGCAAGACGTTGATGACAGAAGGAGAGAGAAGTGGCCAGTCCAGTGGCTGCAGCAGCAGGGAGAGGGGTAGGGTTTCAGACACTGCTATGCTTGAAGCAAACTTTTAAATAAACCAGCTGTAACCTTTTCGGGGAGGTCTTTGCCCAGAACCTGGCTCTCAGGACCCTTCAGAACTCTCTTTGGCCTCAGAGGAGGCCTGACGTCTTTATTCAAAACCAAAGTATTTGGGAGGAAGGGGTGTTATTTAAATGCAAATATGTAAGTTTTAACACCATTCCCTAGGGATTCTAAACTCTGCAATTTCAGAGTGTTAGGAAGAGGGATGCAATTCTAGTTACAGTTTAAGAAAGACAACTCCAAGTGCATTTGTTCCTTACTTGTCCACCTCCCAACATGCACACACACACTCTATCTATCTATCTATCTATCTACCTATCTATCTATCTATCTATCTATCTATCTATCTATCTATCTATCTATCTATCTATCTATCTATCTATCTATCTATCATCTATCTATCTATATCTCTCCCCAGTTAAAAGAGGATACTGGCTGATTTCTGATCTTTGAAATTTGGCCTAAAGCCCAACATAGGTTTTAAAATATAATAAACATTGAGATTACATATTGTTGATCCACTGAGTCTAGTATGTAGGATCATAAGTCAAATATTCTCTCTCTGAAAATCAGGATTGGAGGCTCCCTGTTGGCTTCGTTATTGCCAAGTGAATGCTGCATGAAAATGTCAGGTCATCTTTGTCATCGTGGTATCAGGACAGATATGATTGTATCTTTTCAGTGCAGCACCTATGGGATAGGTACCATGGAAGGATCATTTTGTTTTGTGGAACCAGAGAAAACACATTGCTTTAACGGGCTTCCTTCTTTGTTTTTGTTTTGCTTTGTTTTGTTCTGTTTAGTTTTTTTTGTTGTTTTAGCTTTACAAGCAACCACCCCCACCCCCACCCCCACCCTTTCTCAACTTGGCAGCCAGTGTTCCCATGTATCAGGTGGCTTTGGGAATTTCCTTTAATGGAGTCTGCAGGGACTTGGTCAGACAGGAAGACACTGAGGGTGGCACTCATTCCACCTCTCTTGGAAGTGGAGTGTGGCAGCCAGAGCAAAAGCAGGCAGTGTCTTAGCCATGCAGCCAACACCATGAGCAGGAATGGAGGGGCTGCTTTTGTGTCTGTGGAAAAGGGACATGGATAGAATAATAGCATTTGCCATTCTAAGGGCAGTTTTTACTTGAAAATATTGTCCTTATCTTTAGATGCGAAGGAATGTTTGTATTTATCTAAAAAACGAAGCAACTCATTCCAGCTTTTCTGGTTTTGGAAGGTGCTCTTCCCAAACAACCCTTTCATTATGAAAGCTCCTTCTTGCACCACTGAGACATTTCCAAGTAGAACAAGCTCCAGACATAGCTGTTCTCTTACTTCTGAAGCCCACAGGCAGTGGTTTGGGGATTTTAATTGCAGCACACCTTTTCTGGTTGTTTTCTAAGGCTATTCTCTAATTTCTTTTCTCAACAAATCATTTTATTTTGAAATTTTGATTCTGTGGAATGCGTTCGTGTGTATATCAAGTTTTGGCCCTTAGTCTTTATTTTTTTTTTAATGGTGTTGCTAAGACATGTTATGTACTTTTAAAAGAGCAGCCCTTGAAATTTAGGAAGCATTTGGCCTACATGTTGCTAAAGAGCATATTGAAATTTGTTTTCCTTTCATCTCCTTCCCAATAAAAGCAGCCGCCTGGCTTATCCCTTTAGCTTCCTCAGAACTTCCTTTCAGAATTCCCGATCTATTACCGCACATTCACATACCAGAAACAAGATGCCTTTTCATGCTGTCAACCTTTTTCATCTGAAATGTAAATTAATTCTTGCTGGTATGCCTTGACAGAGATCAAAGTCGGGGTATTAACCTTCTTGGGCTTTCTCCGGGAATCCATCCCCAGGACCAGGCCGCCGCTGTTAGGGGGCCCGTGTCCCTGTTATGGGGCCCTCCTCCAGGCAGCCCTTGGTCTAAGAGCCACTATTTCAAAGACTCAGAGTCCTTTTGTAAATGACCTCATTATCACTTTAAACTAGGTGCGAAGTTATCTGCCTGGCTAATTCTGAGAGAGAGAGAGAGAGAAATAATCGTGGGTCCTTCACTCAGTTTTCCAGAGCTTGTTTAAGTGGTTCTGACAGCTAGTTATTTTGGTGTGATAGAGGGAGGCACAGGGCTCCAGATTGGAAACCTCGCCCCTTGCTCAGTGGATCATTTCTCGCCTGTCAGTCTTTGAGGTAGGCCGCATTTGCATTTTCAAAACAAACAGATGCCTTTCAAATACATGAGCTGGTGGTCTAGAGATCTCTATGGGCCCAACAGTTCACCAGCCAGCGATCAAATGCTGGAAGAGAAAACAAACGGAAAAAATACCCCTGGCGCACATGCACACATTTCCTACGTGTGTAACTGTGCGCCTGCAATCGGGGGTCTCTAGGAGAGGTGGGGAACTCCGGGGGAGAGAGCCGAGATCCAAAGCAAAAGTTTAGTTTATCAGCCTTCTGTTGGGGGAGGGGACAACATTGAACACCATCTTGGTGAGAAGTGGCATGTTTTGTTGTATTTTTTGTTACTGGTAAATGGTGATATAAGCCTTTTGCCATAGGAAATCATATTCCTTTAAATGCCAAAGAATTAAAAATATACACTCTTTAATTCGAAAAATAGGATGGCATGTACTCGTGTTCAGATAGGTGGGACATTCTAAGTAAAAACTAACGGTTGTATATAATTTTGTTACTAATCTATTTTTTTTTTTAATGAACTTCTAAAGTTTTAGAAAGTGGATGTAACTAGATTTATTCAACTAAAAATGCATACATCCCCCAGGGAATATATCAAAACCAACAACTTGCAGGGAATTTTTAAAGAACTACAATGTTTCATTCTGTAAGTCTTTCAAAGCACTGGCTTTAAATTTGCCCCTTTAATTCAAGATGTTTTTGAAACCAAGACAAAGGGGTAGGCCTCCCCTTCTCAGAGGGGAAATGCCTCCAGGAGGTGACAGTGGAACCCTAGGGACTGGGAACAGAATTTCAAAGAGTATCTCCGGGGAGGAGCAGGCTCCTCCAAGCTCAGCTTCTCCCCTGTCTCCCCACACCCCAGGTGCATGAAGAGCCCATTGGTTTACAGCACGTTTTCATTTGATTGCTTCAATGTGGTGGACACTGTTGTTTTCTCTTTGTTGACCCTCTGATCAGCTTCCTACTTACTCCCCTTTTTGTCCCTTTCAGCAACACGCAGATGTTATCAGAAGATAACAGTAGTGCTAAAAAAAACCCCAAACAAACCGGTAGCCATTTCTCCTTTCCATGTCCTTTGGGGACAGTGCTTCTGCCAAGGCCAAGGTGGCACCTTACTTGCACCCAGGAATGGGCATTTTAAATAGGCTGCAGCTGGAGCCACTGGTCACATCCTGTGGCATCAGCTGATAGGAGATGATTTAAATGCTGGTTCCAGAGGGAAAAGCCCACATCACATCCATCTAGCACACTCCGATAGCAACCCAATAGAGGCTATTTAGCTTTTAAATGCCTGACCCGATGGCATGACAGAACAAAGTTTGTAGTGCTTAAAATTTCCTGTACTTTTTTTTTTTATTTTTATTTATTTATTTATTTATTTTTGACACACAGAGAGAGAGAGAGAGAGATACAGAGACAGAGACTGAGAGAGAACTGAACTGGGGGCACTCCCCAGTCCAGCATATGGGTCCGCACGGGCTGGGGCCGGGACTCGATCCCCGGTCCCCGGAGCTGCAAAGTGAGCGCTCCAACCACCGAGCCATCCCGGCTTCCCAAAAATTTCCTGTACTTTTAAACCTCTTTTAATATATGGTCTCCTTCTATCCTTTTCTAACTTTAGCAGTGACCAACTGGGTAGTTATATCAATTTTCTAGAACTAGATTTCCAGAAATACCCCTAGTATACAGGGAAACTATTTTTTGTTTAATTTTTATTTATTTTATTTTATTTTTTTTAAAGATTAATTTTATTATTTGAAAGGAAGCGAAAGAGAGAAAGAGAGAAGGGGGAAGTTCCCAGAGCAGTCTCCATAGTTGTGCATTATTTGTGGGGCCACTTGGGGGAACTGAACTGGGGGCCTCCTGCATGGGAGGCAAGAATCTTTGCTGCCATCTCAGGGGCATCACAGTTCAGCATGTGAGTTTGCATGGGCTGGGGCTGGGATTCAAGCTCTGGATCTGGAAGTTGCAAGGCAAATCCCAGCATCCTGGGGCAACTATTTTTTAAATTAGAAATTTCCTTTTTTTTGGTTCACTTATTCAGCTACTATTTATTAAACACCGGCTTTATGCTGGGGCTACCATGGTGAATAATGGGATTTAATTTGAGGTTTCAGATTTTCTATCTCCAATACAGAGGGCTATAAAACATTCTGCCTCTTCAAAGGGATACTGTTTGTATAAATTAGGCCCTCTATTATATATTATGTCAACACTCATTCAAAGGGAATTCTATAAAACTCTAATGCAAAACTGTAGAAATCATTGTAAAACATAGCTAAGACTCTGCACTGAGGTGGCCCACATGCCTCGAATGATTGTGGTAGATATTTTTCATTCTGACAAAGCTGTATGTAAGCACATTGTTGATCACAAGCTGAACAGTAGAAAGAGGTTAAGTGAGTGTACCATTGGGGGAAAAGGTCCACATTGAACAAACAGAAGAAAAACAAGCACACCCTCTCTTGTGCCCTCTATCACTTCTTTGGAGTCTCTATTTGTCATTCTAGCTCTACCCCACTTTTTCTTCACTCTCTCCATTTCTCAGTCTTAGGAAGATTCTTAATCATTTCACACAAAAGCTTAATTTCTCAAAATGTGAGAGAAGACAAGTTGCGAACTCTTCTTGGTCATGGGCAGAATCCGGCTGCCTGTCCCTTCCTGGTGTTTTCAGCCATATCCACATAAGAATGAGGAAACATCAAGGGGAAAGAATTCACTGGTGCGTCTGGGCTTGGATGAGTTGTGCACTGAAAACAGTCTACTGTCTTCTAAACCCTGTCTCAACAGAAACCAGGGTACCTTTCAGGCTTATGCAGTCCTACCCCTTCCATTCCCACACTGTCTGGGTTTCTCCAACTCTAAGCAAAGAGCTGTCGTTGATTTCTGACTGCAAGAAGCTTAACATTTCGAAAAAGGAAAATGTTTGGAGGGGGGCAAGTATTGTGATTTACTTTGGGAAAACATGTCTTGTCTGTGAGCAGGATCAGGACCTACAGAGAGAGAATCCCTGAAGCATAGGTTGGAGGGTAATTTCTAGCAGACAGAAGGCCTGGCCTGTGACTTCAAGGTTTCTGTCAGGAAATGGACTTTCCCAAACTGACTCAGTTGGCCACCAACAACAGAATTATTGCCATGAAATAACTTGGTACGCAGAGGAATATCTTTTACTATGAAAACAAATTATTGCCCATGTTAGAATTAAACACCCAGAGGGGAAGGTACAATTCATATAATGCACAGAGAGGAAGCTGCAAAGGCAATATGGGTTTGAGGTCTGCTTACACCCAATATCATGGTGACATGGCCCAGAAATGTTCCTAAGATGTCAGCACCCCCCAGGACTCGGGTTCAAATGTCAGAGCCTCTTCAATTGGGAATCAATTCTCCATTATGGACCTCATGTCAAGCTTCACGACCTGGCTACAAAGAAGTGGTGTCTCAAATGGTGTCTTTACCGCTTCAACATGGAGTGTGGGGTAGCATTATTATGACCAACAACCCACCCAAGTTGCCTTAATATACTTATATTTTATCCAAGTTTTTTTCCATATAGACTCATACTCGTAAAATCCGTGGTATCAATTTTATATCCTTTATTAGTTATTTATCTACATAATAAACATTTACAGGAAAAAGTAACTGTGCTTTGGCAAGATGATCAGACAAGTTTTCCTCAGAAGTCTCCTGGGTATTTAGAAAGGTTGATTTTGTTTTCTGCTCTAATAGATGAAATAGAAGCAAAGAAGGTTTAAATAACTTGTTTCCCCTATGTGTTATTAGAGTTTAAGAACTGATATTAGAACCCTCTTTTGATTCCTCATCCAATGCTCTTTCTAGTAGACCCTGTTCTACTACAGGTTTCCATCTTGAGTATGGTGCATGGACATAGGAGCTTTATATATCCTCACCATGTGGACTTTGGAGTCAAAAATGAATGACTTTAAATCCTGCTTATGCCACCATTTGTCATACAGTATGGAGAAAATTGATTAACTTCTGAGCTCGTTTCCTCAGCTATAAAATGGTACACAGTAAAGCCTAATTCTTAGAACTGTTGTAAAGATAATAGCAGAAGAGTTATGCAAAGCATTCTGCACAGAACCCACACAGGGTTACATATTCAGGAAATATTAATTCTTTCTATGGATTCCCTTTCTAAATATGAACTTCACTGGGAGGAAAAAATCAGCATATGCAATAACTCTTCTAAGGTGAACATAATGTTATAATTTCAAAAAGATCAAACTATTATATTTCACTTTCAGGGAAAAAAAATAGTACTTGCCAAATTTCAATACAGTTACACTAAAACCTTTATAAAAGAGAATTTTACAAATCTTAACTTATGTCTTGCTTATCTGACAGGAAAAAATTCATGTACAATAATGATGTGAAAAATTTCAGGTAGTTTGGTTTTTGTAAAGAGTTGTGTTTCATTGTGCTGCAAGGTTGATTCATTTGGGTTGATAAACATTTCAGTGACCTCAAAATTGTTACACCTTAGGTGATGCACTGCTGATGTCATTTTTCCCACTCACTTGTTTGAGGCCCTTCTGCAACTTGTTCTGTAAAATAGCAAGTCCCCTCCTCACCCCGTTCACAAAGTCAGAACTTCTAAAATCTAGGAGTTAAATATCACCCAGATTTCCTGCCTGCTAATATGGAAAGCAAGTTGCCTTTCATATCTCTCAAGAGTTGGAAGCTCTCAGTGTGCCCATCATGTTTAACCCACAGTGACGGGTGATTGGCAGCATAACAGCTGAGCGACAGTCATTTGGCCAGTAGTTCAAACCCCAACATGAAGAGCCATAGCAGGATTGCAGCTTGATTTGCTGTGGTCGTGAAGTCTGAATCGCTGAGCACAGAGGCAGAGGTGACAGCTGGTAGCCATTCTCCTCAATAAAGTTGTGACGGTTGAGATGTATAAGCAACCAGAGCCTGCTAATTTCATAGACTTTGAGCCAAGTGCTTAGTGTCAAAACCAGCTATGGTCAATGATGCAGATGGCTCTGAAGGGTCCTTCGTCAAGAGCTAGGCTTTTCCCACCAGATTCTTTCCTCTAAGCTGGTTTAGAAGTGATTACATCCTGCTTTCTAGAAGCAATCCAATTTGGGGAAAAGAAGGCCTAATCCTTTTATTTTTTTAAAAGTCTGATTTATTGAGGTATAGTTTACATATAGTAAAACTCAAACAGTTTGATAAATTGTATGAGCACGTACAGTCAGGGGACCCCCCCTCCACAATCAAGAAAAAGAACATTTCCAAAAAGTTCTCTCAAGTCCACTTTGTCACTCATTCCTCCCCCACTCTCAGCTACTAATAACTACTAATGTGTTTTTCTGTCCCTATAATTTTGCCTTTCCCAAAATGTCATATCAGTAGAGCCATTGAGCATATAGACTTTTCAGTCCGGCTTCCTTGACTTAGCATCACGCTTCTGAGATGCATCAGTGTTTGTTGCAGTGATCAGACTATACTTTTTCATTGATGAGCAGAATTCTAGTGAATGGATGTACCAGTTTTGTCCATTTACCAGCGAAAGGACATTTGTTTCCAATTTCTGGTGATTCTGAATAAAGCTGCTATATACATTAAGAACTTTATCTTTTTTTAGAAGAATTTGTAGAAAAATAAATAACTTTGCTTTATAGGAAACTAGAACTATATGAGCTGGTAAATCCTAGGGGTGGGAATCGTTTCTGTCTCGATTAACCAACAGAAATACTTATTTTCCTAACATCTTATAGTTTTGCATAGCAAATCACAGTTCACCCAAAATACTTTCACTCACCTATTTCTATAATTAGTAACCTTTAGGACTAGGCTAAAAATCTTACCCTGTTTTATAGACGGTGGCTAAGAAATCTCCCTGCATTCTAGACTGCCCAATTCCTGATATGCTTTCCTTCTCCCAAAACAGTCCTGAACATGCCATTTGTGCACAACACTCTACTAGAGGTTTTGGGGGCAATCACAAAAACAACATAAAAAATACCTTCAGGGAAGCCAGGATGGCTCAGCAGGTTAAGTGCTCACTTTGCAGTGCTGGGGACCGAGAATCAAATCCCGGCCCCAGCCCCGGCCCCGGCCCATGCGGACCCATATGCTGAACTGGGGTGTGCTTCCCATGCAGGAGACCACCAGTTCAGTTCTTGCCCCTGGTTTGACCACTGGCTTGAGGGGGTGTGCCTCCCATTCAGGAGGCCCCCAGCCCAGTTCCCACCCTGCAAGGCCTTGCCCACCTGTGTGGAATGAAACCATGTCGAAAACTGGTAACATACAACTATGGGGACTGCTCTAGGCCCTCCCCTTTCTCTCTGTCTCTGTTTCTCTGTCAAAAACAATAAAATAAATCTTTTTTAAAAATTGCCTTCAAAAGGGAACAATCTGATGCTCCACAATGTATCATCAAGGAAATGCAAATTAAAATTATGAGATACTATTGACATACCTATTAGAATGGCCAAAATCTAGAACACTGACAATACCAAGTGCCAGTGAGAATGTAAAGCTAGAGGAACTTGCATCCACTGCTGGTGGAAAATGCAAAGTGGTGCAGCCACTTTGGAAGACAGTGTGGTGGCTTCTCACAAAACTAAACATACTCTTACCATATGATCCAGTAATTGCACTTCCTGGTATTTACTCGAAGGAGTTGAAAACTTTAGTCCACACAAGAACCTGCACACAGATGTTTAAGGCAATTTTATTTAGAATTGCTAAAACTTGGGGGCAACCGATGTCCTTCTTTAGGTGAATGGATCAGTAAACTGAAGAACTTGTACATCCAGACAATGGAATATTATTAATTGCTAAAAAGAAATGAGTTATCAAGCCACAAAAACCTGAATGAACCTTAAATGCATATTCCTACGTGAAAGAAGCCAATCTGAAAAAGCTACTTACTGTGTGACTCCAACTAAATGACATTCTGGAAAAAACAAAACTGTGGAGACAATAAAAAGATTGTTGGTTGTCCAGGGTTAGAGAACAGGGAATGATGAATGGGCAGAGCACAGAACATTTGAGGGCAGTGAAACTACTCTGTATGATACTCTAATGATGGATCAGAGCATTATACATTTGTCCAAACCCACAGAATGTACAACACCAACCATGAACCCTAAGGTAAACGGTGGACTTTGGGTGGTAATGATGTGCCAGTGTAGGTTCATCAATTGTAACCGATGTACCACTCTGGTGAATGGTGTTGATAATGGAGGAAGCTGTGCATGTGTGGGGGCAGGGGGTAAATGGGAAATCTCTGCTTCTTCCTCTTAATTTTTGTTGTGAATCGAAAACTGCTCTAAATAGTCGGTCTTTTTAAAAAGGGGGAAGGGGAACAGTCACAAATTGAACCAAGACCAACACACCTGCCTCAGCCTTAAAAGGAGCACTGAGCCAGGGCCAACTGACAGCAACAAGAAGCAAATGATCTATGAAGCTCCCCACACTCCTTTTGGGAAGCAGGCAAGGCATAATTACAAGAAACGAATCCAACCCCAGGCTGATGAGAGTCGGAAGAGAAGAGAGTGGCAATCCCTAGATGCATGAAGGGACGGGAAATTCCCCGGATGTGGTATTCCAGGGCAGGCAAGAAACTGATTTCTAGGATAAGGAAAAAACTACCTCTTTAGCTTCCAAGTTAGAAGCAATTACCAGGCAAGACTTTCTTTGAACTCAGTCAGTGTTTGACTGTGATAACGACTGGAATTAAGTACTGGAGAATCAAAGTGGAAAAATGTTCTTGTAGGCCTGAATTATTTGATTTATTTTGTGTGGAGGCCAGGATTTATGATGCAGCTATGGGGGGGTGGGGAGTGTCAATGAGATTCTGTTTATTAAGAAAAAAAATGTTACTTTTTTGATGCTGCTTTTGATGGCATTTGCCAGACGGACCTCCCACAAGTTGGCCTCTTTATGTTCTGATAAGATGGCTGCTGACCAGCTGTCACTCCAACCAGAAACCACACTGGCTTCTGTGCAACTGACTAGCAGTTAAGAGGGTTCTTGTGCCTCATCTGTATGCGCCTGCTCTGCCAGGTACAGTGGGCACCCTTTGTCAGGTCCTTTATGAGAGCAGGGAAGCTTACACAGCCTAAGCCACTAACCAGGAAATCGACCCAGACAGTGTCCTCTCTGGAAACAATGCCTGGGTCTGTCCTCTGATGGGCCATCAAATGTCAGGACAGGCCAGGGTCCTCTTGGGCAGCCGCTGATCTGTGGACCCATAGAAGCCCAGGAATGTGCAAGAAATCAACTCTAAATTTGATTTCACTTATAAAGGAGAAAATGAGAGTAGGAGTTAATGATTTTGAAATGTTTCAATAAATGGGCCTGTACTATGTATTGTATTATATAAGAATACAGGGGAAGCCGGAATGGCTCAGTGGGTTAAGCGCTCACTTTGAAGCGCCGGGGACCGGGATCGAATCCTGGCCCCGGCCCGTGCGGAACCATATGCTGAACTGGGGAGTGCCCCCCGTTCAGTTCTCTCTCTGTCTCTGTATCTCTCTCTCTGTCTCTCTCTCTCTCTCTGTCTGTCAAAAATAAATTAATTAATTAATTTAAAAAAAATTACCTATATTTCAAAAAAAAAAAAAAAGAATACAAACTTTAGGACAAAGCTGCTTGGGTTTGAACCATGGTTCTGCCATTCTTCCCTTGCGTGTAACTCTTGGGCAAGACATTTAACCTCCCTGTGCCTTAGTTTCCTGAGCTATAGAATGGGAGTAATAGTGGTCGTTACATTTTAGAATTACTAGGAGAATTGAATGAGTTAATTGTTGTAAAAGGGTTAGGTAAAAGCATGGGATCATGCATTGTGTTGTTCAGTAAAAATAATGGACATTTTCCTAATTCCTAGTTCTAGTTTTTCTCCCCCCACCCCATCCACAAAATCAAGCTAAATGCACACACCTGATCTTTTTCTTCTCTTCCATTCCAGTCCTTAATATCGGTCAGCTTCCCCGCCTCCCCCCACGTTAGTTTCCTAGGGCTGGCATAACAATTCATTCCAAACTTGGTAGCTTAAAACAACAGGAATTTATTCTCTCACAGTTCAGGGGGATAACATTCCAAAATCAAGATGTCAGTAACATGGGTTTCTACTAGAGGCTCTGAGAGAGAATTCTTTCCAGATCTTTCTCCAAGCTGCTGGCGCTTCCCTGCGGTGCTTGGCATTTCACGGCTTGTAGACCCATCACTCCGCTCTGTTCTCCGCTTCTTTTGTCACATGCATCCTCCCTGTGTCTTCACATGGATTTCTTAAAAGGACACAGCTAATCATGGCACTTCTTGAAAGCTTATATCCATACAAAAACCTGTGCAAAGATGTTTAAGGCAGCTTTATTTATAATTGTCACCTGGTTCCTTATTTGACTAATTCGACCTTACTATACAGTATGACCGCATCTTAAATTAATTACATCTGCAAAGACCCCATTTCCAAGTAATACCACAATCTGAGGTTCCAGATAGATGTGAATTTTGAAGGAACATTAGTCTACTCAATTCATTACCTTAAAATTTTCAGGGTGCTTTCACATCTGTTATCTATTTTTAGTCTTACTCGGTGTTAGAAGGCAAGCTCCACAGGGTAGGGACAGTGCCCCTTGAAGAGTAGTCTGAAGCAGCTGGCATTACTTAACATGGGAATGTTTACTGGGCCACCTTAGAAGAATGGAAAGACAAGGTGTGGGTGTGGAAAGGTGATGCCTAAGGTAGGACAGTCACCCAGAAGGAAGGCGAGGGACAGGATGGAAAAGAAAAAAGTCCCATCCAAGGAAATAGAAAAGGAGAAAGATCAGAGACCCCAAATATTCTAATATGGTACCTCTAGAAGTGCTGCTAACAGAATTAGAAATGGCCAGAGTCAGAAG
This sequence comes from Craseonycteris thonglongyai, assembly GCA_004027555.1. Taxonomy (NCBI): domain Eukaryota; kingdom Metazoa; phylum Chordata; class Mammalia; order Chiroptera; family Craseonycteridae; genus Craseonycteris; species Craseonycteris thonglongyai. Next base: position 89,258 of record PVKE010001001.1, on the reverse strand, counting down.
AAAGGTGCAGGACAAGATCTAGATTGCAGGTCTGGGAGAAAGGAGATGGGAGAATTAGGGTTGACAGCCTCAGGGCAGAAGAATGTCTCTTCTGTGGGGCACAGGGGTCTTGCTGCCAGTATGGTTTCTTCTAGAGCCAGGAGACCCAACTGCACAGAACCTGCCCTTTCCAGATGCCTGAGGTAGTCTAAGATGTTATACCATCTTTAACCCAACTTGGCTTTAAGGGTCATAGAGAATGGAAAAAGAGATAACGACAGCTGAAATGAACCCTTTGGTATTTTTCTACTCAAGCCATCAGCTGTTTTGATTGAGACATAGTTAGGTGTTTATCAACATGAACTAAGCTGACTGGATGATGAAAAAGCTATACTTGTGATATTTCTCAACTGAGTGGCCCATCTTTTCTATGACAGTGTAATGGGTTGTCAACCCACAGTAGTCAGTGAACAGGGCTACAAGAAAAGAGAAAAAGCACGGTGTGCCTGAGCCACAGCTATATGGAGGGAAGGGGAAGACCTTGCTCCTCTTTTTACTTCCTTAGTAGTAACAACTGAAAAGGCAATGGCGAAGCCAGGCGCCCAGGCCTGGTGCACTCATGGCCTTTTGTTTGTCACCCAGCTCCCCATTTGACTAATATGATCAATGACAGAGAGAGGTTCCCCAAATACTCCACAGCGCCAAGCTAGGAGGGAGTCCATTCAGGACAGTTGTTAATTCTCCTGCTTCTTACCGTTTTCACCTTTCCAACCACACTGAATTAAATCTTAAAAATAAACACCAAATCTGTTGAGATTCATCATCTCAGAGCCTCATTCCCTAAGACCAATGTGGGTTTCCCTAGCCAAGTTGTGTCACTCAGTTTGGTCATTGATCTAGGTGCAGAAGCGTAACCTTATTAAGAAGTTTCTCCTTTGTTTCATCTCACAGGGCCCCCTCCAGGCAAGAGCAGTGATCCACGCCATGTTGTCACAGGGGCCACCAGGGGAAGTGCCCAGGTTCAAGATTACAAAGGTGAGGATATTAGAGGTTTGATGGAGATGGGTGTCCTGTATTTGGGGACATTCTAGAGAAGGTTCCAGAACTAGAAAGGATCCCCTGATATGGACCTTCTGTCTGCCACATTTTTTCCCCTATAGTGACAGCTGAGTAACTTCAGGGACAGCCTTGCAGGGGACCCCAAAAGGTGATTTCACAGAAGAGGGGAGAGCATGCAGAGTTAAGCTAGGTCCTCAGCAGCTGCATCCTCTACCACCTTCCTGAGCCCTGGGGAAGCTGGTCTAGTTCTGGCTGTCCTTACCGACTGCCTCCCTTCTACCTGCGTTCTCGGTGCAGACCCTGACTTGTTTCTTTCTGATTAACCTTAAGACTTGTGAAAGTCTAGCTTTTCAGGCCATTCTTTCTGTGACCCTGAAATTATACAGAAACCTCAAACTAATTGCGAACATTCATGGGGGAGGGAGCACTGTGGACATCTAGTCTCAGCCCTCCATTAATTAACATCACTGTAAAATGAGAGAATTGGACTTTTAAACATTTGAAAAATATTGGAATCTCCCCGTTTTGCAGTTGGAAAGACCCCAGCCTTCTGCTTGAAGAAGCAGCTGTGATTTCTTAAATGTGCCCTTTAACGCCAGTGGTAGCATTTTATGAAAAGTGAGGATGAGTTGCAGCTCCAGTTCATCTGCCAGGCTCTGGGTACTTCCAGCTCCTTTGTAATCTGCCACCCAGCCTGTGTGTCAAGGAAATACAGAACTGGAGCTTCCCCTGGGGGCGAGGTGGTTAGGGAGAAGGGGAACCCCAGAAACAACACTGTTGCTTGAACTTGGGGAGTCATGGAAGTGGAGACAGTGAGACATTATTCACTTTCAAAAGAAGGGTGTCTGGCTGTTATTGACCTACCACCTAGATAGACCCTTTTTCTCTAGCAGAAGCCACAAGTAAGGGGTGCCCCTGTTGTAATCAGCATGCAGATGTATTTTGTTTGGCCAGACACAGTGTTTATGAGAAAACTTTGAACCCAAATATTTTTAGATAGGGTATACATTCTTGCTTCAACTCAAACCCACCACTCTTTGTCTGACACTGCACACATTTATATTACCTGGGTGGCCTCAAAAGCACCTGAGTTTGCAACACCTGCTATGTTGTTTTCTTTTCTTTTCTTTTTTATTCTCTGATAGTCAAATGCTTTTTCATCTATTTTAAAATGGTTCACTGAAGTATTGGCACATAGAGCTCCCTCTGACTTTGGAAGGCTTCATCCCTTCTAGGGAAGTCTGTCCCGTATTGTTTTATTTCATTAAGCCAGAACACTTAGGGACACTTCCCTGAAGAAATGAAACCTGTGTCTGGAGAAGCCTCTATTGTCCCATCTATACATTTCTGCTATTTCAGCTCATCATTTAATTTCTTTTTTAGCCATGTCACTGGTCTAATTCCTTTCACCTGATCCATTCATTTAGAATGAATCACCCTGACTTCTCTGTTTTTCCCCATATCTACATTTCTCCAATCTTCTTGTTTAACAATTAATTTTTCAGAGAGAAACCAGGTAATTCCTGGTGATTTTGCTTTGAACTCAATGGTTTGATAAACTCCTTATCTTTTATTTATTTTTAACCTTTTAAATTGAGGTGTAATTGACATATGACATTATATTAGTGTCAGGTATACAACATAAAGAGTACTTCCTTTTTAAGTTTATATCTTTACTCCGATCCAAATCCTTCTCTGCTCTTCAGATAAAGTTTGGGGATGGAGAAACAGACTTCCTTTAAGCTTTATTAAGAATATTCTGTAAGCTTCTGTTTGGTTTTTATACTTCAAATAACTCTTAAAAATCAATATTTTGATGACTGAAGTGTAAATGAATAGGAAACATGAAATACGTTTTCCCTTCAATTACATGAACAGAAATTCTATGGATATTTATTGGAAACCCAGGCAAAGTAACCAGGACATTTGCTAATCTCAGAGTAATGGTGTAAGGTGTCTTCCCTCTGCTGGAGGACCCAGCACCGTCCTAAGGAGAATCCCAAACCAAAAGGCACTTGGTGGTCTTTTCCAGCTTTGCTTGTGCTTTTTCCCCCCTCTGAATTGCTATGAAATTGCTAGTGCTCCTTTTTATCCTGTGGATCTCAAAATAGGTGCACGCAAAAGCTATCTTGGCTTTTCACATGGTGGTACCGTGAGCTTTGATAAGTGAGTAGTTAATCTTGGTGCTGCTGGATTGGGCCAGAGAACAAGGTTCAAAATTATTTGTGTCAATTTTCCTTCTCAATAATGAAACAAAGATATTTGTGTCCTAATGTGGATCTCTCTCTCTCTCTCTTTAATGTTGATCCTTGTTTTCATGTCACATCACAACATTACAAGTGTTTGGGCCAAATAATGTTTTATAATCTCCAGGAAAGGAGAAACCTGCCTGGTCCTCTAACCAGGAGTGACTGCATCAGTCAGGAGAAGGCAGGGAGGTGAGGAGAGGGAATCAATTAATGAAACTCTAAAAGTCTACGACTATTTTCTTGATTTCTGTTTTCTTTTTCTCTTCTTTTAATATTGTCTAACTGGTCATAATATTTTTTGTGCAATAATAAAAGTGTAATGTTATGTTTAATTTTTTTTCTATTTAAAGGATTATATTTCTTTCATATAAGAGATATTTATGTCTAAGGAAGCAAACTAACAATATGGAATCAGAGCATACTTTTTCTAGAATAGACAACACAAAAACAGTTGATTTCAATTTTTTCCTGTACTCTTTGTCATTTAGATGTCCTATCATTATAACATCAACTTTTTGTATTTTATGCAGCTTCCACAAATATATATGTCACAATTGGCAAAGTTATAGATTATATCCATTGGTTATATTTTGGTTTGGATGTTCCTAGATTATCTAAACTAAAGATACAAATAAGTGCTGAGTCTTTTTCCATTTCAACTGATTGGTAATGTCTATGTGGAACTGTGGTTCTCAGCCTTGGCCGCACATTAAAATTATTTGGGGAACTTATAAAAATTGATGCCATCCTCACACTAGATCAGTTTTGGGATCTCTAGAGGCTGGATTCAGGCATATTTTGAATCTTCTTAGGTGATTCTATTGAATAGCCAGGATTACGAATCATCGATCTGCAGCAGTGCCTCTCAAGCTTCCTCATGGATCCTGAACATCTCAAGGGCTTGTTAAAAACACAGATTGTCACTCCCCACCCTGGACTTCTGGATTCACTAGGTCTGGGGTGGGGCCCAAGGATTTGCATTTTTAACAAGTTTTTAGATGATGTTGATGCTTCATGTGACATATTCCCAAGAAGTCAGGTGATGCAGGGTCTACACCTTGAGAATCACTGATGTGAAAAGTTGTGTTAAAAAGGAACTTGAAGGTGAATTAAAATTCAGTGGAAGAGGATCATGATTAATTAGTCATGGCTGCCAGGGTCTCGGGAAGGAGGCATCGTATTTGTCACCCTCCACTCTTGAGAACTTATCAGTAAACTGTCTCTTCAATCATAATGTACAAATGGGTTACTCCTGGAATGACCTCCTATTTACAGTTGATTGTATCCACATTGTGCCAGTTCATTCCTTGACCCACTATCCTCACCAGTGGATAGCCCTGCCCAGCCCAGCCAGGACTGGAAGCTGGTCTACTGACTCTGTCTAGCACAGGCTGTTCCGCATACTGCATGCTGTTGTTATTGCCATCCATGGCACCTCGCCTGGGACCTTCAGTTTCCGTCCACTATTGCCAGAGAGAGAACTTGTTTTTCTATAAGCATGAGTTATTTTCTCTGATTGCTGGCTGGGACCTAGCCCGAAGCGAGGACTTTCATCACAAAACAGGTTGGTTTTGGTGCTTTGTCCTAAATATAGACTGCAGAAAGTCAGGGAGCAGAATGAGAGGGGGAAGAGAGGTGCTGTGGCCAGCATAGATGGGCAGTGCAATGAACCCTGCCTATTTCTGAATGTGTGCTAAGTCTCTAAGTACTTGTTTATTTTCTCTCAGTTCTGAGAGGCTCTGTAGGTCATAAAAGCAGCCCACAAGCACAATCCAACAACGGCCACGCAGAGACTCCAAGCAACTCTTCTTCTATCACTGAGAAACATCGGTGAGTCTTCTCTACAGGATTTCCCAGTCTCAAAGGCAGGGGCTTTTAGTGATTGTAAAGAATGGAACCAGGTGTTTCCCATCAGATTTTCCCATATCAGAGGTCATTATCCTGTGGGCAACAGTCTTTATTCTACAGAGCAGCCAGTGCCCTTATTCTACAGAGCAACACTGCCTTTTGGGTTTTCTTCATGGCAAAACCTGAACTTGGCCTCATTAGGTCAAAGCAGTGGTTCTCAACTGCGGGCAGTTTTGCCCTTCTTCCCTTGGATTTGGGAAATGTGGAGACATTTTGGTTGTCAGAAATTAAGGGGGAGGAGTTATGCTAATGGAATCTTGTGGCTAGAAGCCAGGGATATGGCTTCATATCCTATAATACACAAGACAGCGCCCCACAACAAATAATTGGCTAACCAAAAGTGAGAATGATCCTAGGGTTGAAAAATCTTGGGTTTAAGTTAAAGCAAAAAAGGGAGTATCATTTTCTATGTACCCATGACCCTGGCTAAATGTAGGCTCAGGCCACTTGAAGTAAGGCCAGGCCAGGCTATGACACCAAGCACCGGAGATGCAAAGGTTTCCAGGCCCCATCACATACATCACCAGGAGGAGACAACTGCAGGAACGAGTGGACGATAGCAAAGGGAAGGTCAAACTAGAATGAAGTGTACCTGTCTTACCCCCACCCCATCCCCCACAATTGTGTGGACTCTCATTAAAAGTTTACTCCAGGAATTAGAGAAAGAAACATTCTATTAGAAAGTTCCCTGCATCTTTTCACTTGGAAAAGGAAGTAGTCTTTTGTTTTTTATTTTTTTTTAGATTTATTTTATTGTTTTAGAGACAGAGAGATCCAGAGACTGAGAGAGAAGGAGGAGAGCCCAGAGCAGTCTCCTTAGTTGTACATCATCAGTTTTTGTTCCACACAGGTGGGCGAGGCTGCATAGGGCAGGAACTGGGCTGGGGGCCTCCTGCATGGGCGGCATACCCCCTCAAGCCAGAGGCTAACCCGGGGGGAAAGAACCAAACTGGGGGCCTCCTGCATGGGACGCACACCCCAGTTCAGCATGTGGGTCCACGCAGGCTGGGGCTGGGATTCGATCCTTCCTTCCCGGGGTTGCAAAGCAAGTGTTTAGCCCGTTGAGCCATCCTGGTTTCCCCAGAAGTAGTGTTGATCATTTAATTTAAAAAAATGATTCTTAATTTTTTGAGACTTTTTTCTTAATATTTTTGAGGTCTGACAAATTTAATTCTCAATACTTCTCTTATGGTCTCAAATTATTGGTGGACGACTTTTAAAGTAGACTACTTTCTTACATAACCAGAATAGCTCATTTAAAGGCACTTGAACAAATATATAGACCTAACATCTCATATTAGAATAACAAAGTTTAGAATTTCTGTTGCAACAGAATGACCAATGAACTTGGTAAGGGGATGAGTTGGGATCTAGTCCTAGTTCTAACATTTTCCAGCTGTTAGACCTTGAGCAAGTCAGTAAACCAGTTTGGTAAATGGCTCCAGCCCCAGCCTGACTCACCTCAACCTCAGCTGATGACTAGCTTTACTCAGAATATCAGAAGAGTTCTGTAAGCAACTTCCACTTCCTTTCCCTCCATCTTAGAGTCCTTGTATCCAGCTGTCCTTTCTCTCTTGCTCCCGTCTCTGAGGACCACAGATCCTCTTCCTTGCACAGGTTCGTCCCCTTCAGCACCTGCCACCATCAGGTCTCCCACCCCTTGCTTTCCCATCTTTCTCTCTGCTGCCTCTTTCCCTTTCGCTTCAGTCTCTCCCATTCTAACAAAAGCCTCCCTCCCTCCCTCCTTCTCATTGTTACTATCAAAAGTCCTGAGACTGGCACCCAGGTCAGCAGCCCCATTCCCTCACCAGTCACTCCCCACTTAATCCTGAAATCTGATCGGTGCCCTCAGCACATCCCCAAAACTATCCTTGGGAAGCTCAGCTCCCAATTACTAGACCCTCATCTTCATCAGACTCAGCAATGGTCAGTTTGTGGGCCATGCTTTCCTTAAACTGCGTCTTCCATGGATGTCTGCAATACTGCAGTCATCCGATTCTCCCTTCAAGACACCCCCGGTCTCCACCTCCTTCTCTTCCACCCGCTCTGAAATGCAGGCAATCTCCAGGTCCCCGACTCCTCCTTTGCTACTTTTCGCCTGGATGATGTCCTCTCTCACTGCTGTATTCTGGCATCGACTCTCAGCTGTGTGAGCACGCGTCTCAGATTTCTGTTCTGAGCTCCACACATTTATGCCTACTCCCCATTGGCCATGTCTTCCTGATTTACATATCAGGGCCTCAACAGAAAAGTCCAAGCATCTCCTTCACCTGAAACATTTCCTTGTGGCCCATACTTCAAACCTGGTAGTGCTTTTTGATTCCTACCTCTCACTTAACCCCATCCTCAGTCCTTTCCTTGGCATTCTCCCCCAGTCCAGGCCTACCATAACCTCTTCTCTTCCTTCTGTTCACTCCTCTTTACAGACCAGCTTTCATTTCTGACACCTGATCAATGGTGCTGCAGCATCTTCTGACTTATCACAGAACTTGAATGGCTTCTGATTTTAGACAAAAGAGCTTCCGACTTCTCAGCGTGCTCTATCAAGCCTCTCCCTATCTTGCTTCAATGTAGCCTCCAGACTCACCTTCCGTACAATCCTACATGCACCCTTTGGCTACCTGCAGTCAGACTTACCTCTATTCTCACTCTTCAGTCCTCTCCTTTCCACTCTCACCTGTTTTGTCAAGATACATGGTCATATTCCTTTTCTCCCTGAAAATCTTAATTCCTTTTAATGCTTCTTGAACCTTCATAGCCAATTTATAATAGCACTGCTCAAAGTGCAAGACAAAATAATGAGCTTATATCTGAATGTAAATCAACCCACTGCCTTCATTTTCAAGAAAGTCTTGTGCATATATATATTATGCATGTAGTATATATCATACATGTAAAATGTGTATATACATGTGTGTGTGTGTGTGTGTGTGTGTGTACATACATATGCATACCAGCTGAAGTAAAGAAGGCACATGGTGAGGAGCTAGTTTACAGTCAGGCACAAATGCCTTCTGATATGCTTAGCAGTTCACAGACTGGGTTCTCCGACCACACTTTAGTTACTCTCTGGCTCTTCGCATTTTGCCTGGTATTGTGGTTTACTGTGTGCTAGCAGATCCACTTCCCAAGGGCAAGGGCTGAGCCTTACTTCTTCCTGTTTACAGTACTTGCAATAAGTTTATTGAGCTGACTTCCAAGGCCACTCTTCAGAACGCAGATTTGTGTGAGAGAAATGTTCTTCCTTCACAATCTTTGGGTGGTGGCAGCAACAACAAGATCCATAATAATTCATCAGCTAGTGTGTTAGACCTCCCTGCCCCAGCGGGCTGGGGTCCCGTTTTCCCTTTGTGTTTGGATGAATCCCCTCAATGTCCTATGGCTCAAAGCAGGGATTGAAAGGAAGGGAGTCACAGAGCAGTGGGAGGATGAGCAAAATAAGGAAAGCTGGGTCATGCTAAATATGATATTCACAGTGGCAAGTAACAGAACCTTTGCCCCATACATTAAAGGATTCCTCAGGATAAGAGGTCCCAAGACAGAAGTTCAACCATTCAGGGGTGTCATCAAGGACACAGGTGGCTTCTATCTCTTTGTTCTACTATCTCAGCATGTCAGCAATAGCCCCACTTATGGTCACAGGGTGGCTGACGCAATACTAAATATCAGTTTCTCACATGGCAATGTTCAGAGCAGGAAAGAGGTGAATGGAAAGGAACCTCCCTTCAGAACTATCTCTCTTGATTTATCAGGAGGGAAACCTTTCCCAGAAGCCCCCAGGATACTCCTCTCACATCTAATTGGCTATAGTTTTCATGGGTAGTTCTGCAGGGGAGCTGCAAAGGAGCCTGGGAAAGTGGATCATGAGTGTTTTCAGATTCTGCAGGAGAGAGTAGACGATGAATAAAGCGGTTGGGGAAGCAACCAACAAAGTGCGCCAGAAGAGTCCTGAAAGGTTAGTGATGGGAACAGGTCGGCACTGGGGAAAGGTGAAGGGAGGGAAGGCAAAATCAGAGGGATATTTCATAAGGAAGACCCTGGCATGACAAGAAGTAATGATGAGGATAAGAATGGCAGGGATATATTGAGGTCATCATTCAAATTCACCCAACATTTGTTGTGATTCCAGGTCTTTTTCCACAATGATCTCACATCATTCTCACACCAGCCTTTGGGGTGGTATTACCGACTCTGTGTTATGAATGAACAAACTGTATGCGGGGAAGGCTAATCAAGTAGTTTCCAAAGGCTGGCGCAGGATCTGGTGCTGGGTACCCTAGTCAGCTAGTCTGGGAGTGTGTGTGTGGGGGCGGGTCACCTATATCACAGAGAATAAATGGCAGGTCCAGGGTTTAAATCCAGATCTTCTGTCTCCAACAATAAAACAACTAACATTTGTTATTCATTAACAACTTCCTGGGCCCTGTATGAAGTGTTTTACATGCATTATCCTATTTAATCCTCATAGCAATGCTATGGGAAGGGTACACATTTTATAATTTTTGTCATTTAGTGATTACAAGTAACTTGCCAATGGTACTTAAAGAAGCAGAGTCAAGATTTGAACACAGATGTAGGCCTTTTGACTCCTGAGCTTAGACTTTTATTTATTTATTTATTTTTTCTGAGCTTAGACTTTTAACCAGTACATTCTAATGCTTTTCTAGGTTCTAGGCTCCAAATGCTTCACCTGGGGCTTTTTCTATTCTATGTCCTCTATAACTGTCATTGTAGCAAATCTTAAAATCACCATCAGCTAAAGCATAAACCCTGATTGGCATAAAACTGTCACCCTATGACTGGTGGAGAAAATCCCAGCATGGAATCTTGGGAGAAAGCCTATGGCCTCATGGGAATGGTGCTCCCATCTGTGCATAGTAGGGTGAGGTTAACTTGGCTGGGGAGAAGGCAACCTCACGTTGAAAGAAGCCAGTGGTTGGCATGCTGCTTCGCTGCCGGACTTCCTGTGTGAGCCTGAACAGTGAGTGACAGAATGGAAATACCATTTTATGTCATGGGGACTTTGTTCCCATAATGGTAATCCTTCATTTTAATGCTAATAAGTACAACAGTGAGGATTATGCCCTTTGATTTAATTTGGCCTGTGTATGGCAAAGCTCTAGCAAGGCTTGCCTTTGACATTCTTTAGCACACTAGCCTGTTGTCGTGTAAAAAGGAGTCCCTGGGAGGGAGGCAGGAGATTGATAATGCTGGTGCAGATGTTTCTACCTGGCAGCTTGTAACACCCCCCCCCCCCCCCCAGAGATGCTGCTTCATTGTGGGCCACTTCAGTAAGGATTCAGACCAGAGGAATGGGGACCTTCGTGACTCAGACAGCTCGAGGGAAGCTGGCACCTCATGAGGGGAAAACGAGCACATCTTTCTCCCGTGTGTCATCTTGTGGCTCTGGGGCTTGGAGCCAGTTGGGCTGACCTCAGAACTGATGAGCCAGAGACACAGCCTCTCCATCAGGGCCAACTGTGGGCCAGATTCCCATGTGGGCTGTGAAGTACATATTGCCACATAGCTTGAAAAATACTCCGCCTGGAGGGTCACCGCAGAGAAATCTGTGGCAGAGCTAAGCAGATTTCCATCTCAGGATCAGGAGGACGTTTCTTCTCCCCACCCTTCAAATCTCATGTTAGTTTTTCCTCCCACCTTCAGTTCATCCCCTCAGGAAGCTGTTTCCCTCCCGCAAATTTCCTACTGCTGTGGCCAAGTTAGTGCACTAATCAGCGGACCTGTCTGGGGCCAGAAAGAAGAAGGTGGCAAGGGTGGGAGCTGCCGGAGGGGTGGCGGCCTTCTTTCATAAAGTGCTGATGATGTGGTAGATGCTCTATGTATAATCCCCTTCAGCTAGACAGCAGATGAGCTTTGGTGATACACCTGGGTTTGAATCTTAGCTCAGTTACTTACAAACCCTGGGATGTTGGGCAAGTTCCTCCATCTTTCTGAACTTCAGTATCCTAGGCTACAAAAAGGAATTAATTGTGAGGATTGGGGATAATCTGGGCAAAGGAACTAGCACAATTCTAGACACTTAGTAGATGTTCCATAAAGAATGAGGGCAAGCTGTTGTTGGTCATGGTACTAGAATAGCTCTAATAGTAGAAATAGTAGTATTTAAAAGGTTCCTGTAAAGCTAACATTCTCTAAAGGGTCAAGACCCCTCTGGCCTAGATCTAAAGCCATAGATGAAAATAAACATGGAAGATTCTAACACTTTTGACATTTTGAACAATATTTATTTTCTGCTGTAACTCCAGTGCTAAATTTGATTTTCTTGTATTCCTGGCTCCTTTCTCAAGATAAATCTGAGGTTGACTTTGGGCCCAAGTTTCTCCCTTGCCAACATGGCCAGGATTCCACTGGCACACCCTCAAATGACAACTCTCAGAGCTTATTTGATTGTTAGGGCCTTCTTAGAGTTTCTAGACTTTAAAAATATTAATTGGTCACATTTATTTTCAAAACTTTTTTGAAGCCAGAAACTTTATCACCAGCTGAAAGGAGCTTCAAGAAAACAATCTGTTTTGAGTTATATTTTTCCTTGTGGATTTGCTTATGGCTGTACATAAATATTTATTTGAACTATTTCAACAAACCTTAAATCACCAGTGATCCTTATGCAAAGGATCCTTTTAGAAGGATTGTGGATGTCAAGAATGTCAGCAATCAATGTTCTCTTTATAGAACCAGATTCCAAGGACCAGAGGCCTCTTTAAAAATATGTGAGGCTGTTTGGTGGTTTTCAACATGTCTTTGTTTTCCCATTTCTGTGTATCTGTTTATGCTGTTCCTTCTGAATAGACTGCTCTTGCCAGTTCTTTAGTTATCTATTGATATTTTACCCATCCTTCAAGGTCTTCCCCATATGGCACCTCCTGCAGGGCCTTGAAGACGACTACAGCCAGGAGAAGAGCATCACAGGTGGGAGACATAGGGTGCACCATGGCCCAGAGGCAGGGTGTGTGGAGGGCTTTCTGGTGCAGGTGAGGTGTCCAGTGGGATGAAGGCTGAGCGTGGGGTACTGTTGAGAATGCAGGGTTATAATAAGGCAGAAGGGAGCCAGGTTATAGGAGGCCTTAAAAGCTTCACAAAATATTTTAGTCTTTATTCTATAAACCAAAAGATGCACACCTAACAGGGGGGCCCAACAACAACAATAAAAAAACAAAAAAACAACCTGGAATTTATTTATAAAAATTGTGTACTTATTCTTACATGTTTAACCTCCAGTCACTTTCCAAGCACTCTCTGTTTGATGCAATATACCTATTGAGATGCTTTTTTCACTGCTCAAAACAGTTTTGAACTCATGGATTTTGATGCCTTTAAGTGCTTCTGGTATGATTTCTTTCATCTCTTCCTAATCGGCAAGACATTTCCTTTTGATGACTTATTTTCCATTGGGAAAAACAAAAAGTAGTCACTCCTAGTGAGATTGGGTGAATAGGGAGGGTGGGGCAATGGGGGTCATGTTTTTTTTGGTCAAATGCTGCTGAACACTCAGTGCAGTGTGGACAGGTGTGTTGTCATGCCACATGTTGTTCATGTAAATCACACATCACGAAATGGGCAAATGCATTGAAAGAGTCTCCAAAAAAATGTTACTGAAACTGAACTCAGCCTCTCACGACAACGCCAGATGGTACATGGATGCAGATGGGTTCCTAGAACACTCACCTAGTGGGGAAGCCTGTACTATAAGAGGCCCATACTCCAGGAGATAATTCCAGTTTAGGGGGTCCCCCATTGTATACTCATTGGGTATACATATTTTGTTTGGCCTGTACAATGTTTTTTAAGTGTTCAATTAGTTTCTAACATATACAAATAGAAAGATTTCATATACCAATTCAGAGTTCTGGTGGCTCTTGAAAAATTGAAGTAAGTAGTGGCGATCTACTGGTACTGAGCAGAGGCTGTTTTCTGTTGGTACCAACTCACTGGCCTGCTTAATTCATGGCCTGACCTCACCAGCATGTGTGATTCCTGCCCATTGTGTGCAGGGGCACCATGCAGGTAGAGGAAACAGTTTAGGCTACAGACTCTGGAGCCAGATTGCTTCTTTTCTAGGCCCAGGTCTGTATTCAATTGGCTCAATGACCTTGGGCAAGTTAAGCGTATTTCTGATAATGGTATCTACCACATATGTCTGTTGTGAGAACAAACCATAAGAAATTTTTAGAAGACTTCCTAGCATGTAGTAAGTGCACAAAAATGTTGGCTGCTGTTGCTATATTCTACGTGAGATAAACTCCAGGACTGTAACTATCTGTCACTCATTTCTGTATGACTCACTGAATCTCGAATCTTTGGCCTCAATAGGCATTAAAAAAGCAATTGATGAATGGATGAATGAATACATATTCCTTGAATTTATATTTCTGCTGGGTCCAAAGATAAATTTAATTACTTTTTCCTCAAGAAGTGGTTCCCATTTATCTTGAGTTTGACCTGAACATAATAGTTAATTTTTGTATAAAATAGGAAGCTGGTTTTCTCAAAAAGCTAACGGCGCTAATAAAATAAGTGAAGGGAGATGCTACTAACACTGTGTCATTTTTTTTGTAATGGATCTGCCTTCCTAACTGAAAAATAAGCCCCAAGTTTGGGAAGATGCTTAATTATGTGTTTTCTTTAGAATCTCAGTTATTGTCAGGTAGCTGTCTGTGATTCATAACGTCATTTAATGGTCAGTTGCTAGGAACCAGTATATAATGAATGTAAGCAGAAATGATGTTAGAATGAGTATATGACTTGGGTTCTCTGATCATCCCCACCCTAACTGAGTTCCACACTTCAAGGCAGTGTTTTGTGCTAGTGGCTGAGAGAGAGATGGAGCATCTCCTAAAACAATTTTGACATTTTGGTATGAGAAAAAATTTCTGGTATGTCCAATATATCTTACACATAGCTGAAGTTATGACACCACCCTACCAAGATCTTCCATGTGATCACCTGTGAGCATGAACTTTTGTGCTTAACGTTAATCTATCCCTAAGCACATTTGCCATCGGCACATGATAACATGAACTCTGCAAAGTTGATATGCAAGATTGTATTCATTTTCTCTCTGGAAAACTTGCACATTTATAGAGAACTTGGGTCCAGCAACATTTAATTTCATTTGCCTAAATATCTAAAACTGAACAATGTACGATTCTAAAAAGTTGCTCTTTAACTTTGTACTTTAAATATACTTCTTTTTTTATAAAAAAAAAATTTTATAAGAAGTACTTTGTACTTCTTTTTTATAAAAAATTTTTTTTAGTATGATAATGTATCTACTTTTTGAAAAGGAATCTCAACCTCTCTTTAGCTCTCTCCCTTTCCTCTTTCTTCCTTCTCACTTTCTTTTTCTCTCTCTTTCTCTCTCCTTATACAATTAATACCTACATTTCTAAAGTTCTGGTTTCTAATCTAAAGGACAATTTCAAGTAATTACAAAATCTGGCAAATTCTTCTGACCATTTTGCCATCCTTCATTTCCTTCCTACATTACTCATTTTGTGAGTGTAGGAAATTTAGAAATTCAGCACATATCTGATATCCACTTTACGTGTATCCTCATCAAGACCTTTTCTATGTTCAGGTTCAGAATAAGACTTTGAACAAAATACCTTTGCATATTGAGGCTATTTCATAAGAAAAGAAGCTTGAGAAAAGAAAACTCGCTCAAGCTAAAAGCTATTTGTGTAAAAATGAATCTATATAAAAGTGTTTCATTTTGAACACTTAAACTGAGAGCATAATCCTACAGATTGAAAGGAGATTAACTTGGTACGTACCCACAGCCTTATTAATGTTATTTTCTTCTCTGGGCTAAAAAGGAAAAAAATATTAGTGTGTCAGTTCCAAGTGTACTTTGTGACTTAAATGGCACTTGGCCCCTACCTGTAGGACTCAGATATGCCAGCATATTCCCCATTAGCATTGCCCCACTCACTTTAAATTAAGAAGGAACCTGCACAAGTGTTCACCATGAAACTGTTGACAGTAGTAATGCCACACTCTATGCGCATCTCAGTAACTTCTCAGACTTGTCTCCTTGACGAGTAGACAAAACAGGAGGAGGGCTGAATTTTTCCCTTTTATCTGAATGGTGATAGGTCAGGTCGGGGAAAACAGAGCAATAGAGAGCTCTGGTGAAACAGAGCTCCAGTGACTGCTGTGATTGGGAAATCAGATAATAAACAGTCCCCGATACCAGGATTCTAATGGCCTAAGATCAACACAGTCTGGAGACGCAGGCAGGAGTGGCCTTCCGTCCTCTGGCTTAGACCCTCCCTGGAGAGCTCTTTGTGTCAACACGAACAGCCAGCGCTCCTGGCCGGCTCCCAGCACTCAGAATGGGGCTAGCATTTTTGTTTGCTTTGCAAATATCTTAATGGGAAGTGGTTCAACACCACCTATGGGTTAATCTGAGAGGTTCTGCTTGGCAGCTGTTAACTCTGAGAACCACATGGCCACTCTCCGGTGGGGGGAGTCAGGCTGACTGTTAGCTTCCCAGCGCCAGGTTGAGGCATCTTTGCTTATTGGATTTACTGGCTGGCAGGAAGCACGCGTTGTTTGTTGTCTTTTATTTTTAGTTTGTTCCTCCTGGGAGGGTAAAGATGTTATTCTCAGCTCCAACGAAGCTTTTTCTTCTAAGACAGGGTAGTTGTTTGCCTTCATTTCACTAGCAGGCAACATACTTCTTTCACCTAAACTCATTCTCATAAAATGTGAAAGTTGGTATTGAAAGTAGTGGTGTGGTGGTGGAGGCAGTGATATTGTTGCAGGAAGAAGGATCTAGGATGTTAGCCTGCAGGGAGGGTAAAGCTGCAGCCTTGTTTTCGCCTATGATCTGAAGAACTGAATAAATGCTGAATTTCTCAAGAATTCCTGCTCTACTGTTCCCTTAGTTTTCTCTTCTCTTCCTTTGGCTTTTAATTGTCTTGACCCATGGGAATGCTTTCCTGGATGACTTGCCCAAGTCATGTCTTTCTGGATCTCTGTCAGCTGACACTGGCATAAACGAGCTTCTTCTTGATGCTTTCCTCACTGGATTTCAGGCCAGGTTGGACAGTTTCCTCAAGGCAGGTTAGGGAAGTTCCCAGAGTGATGACAGACTATCATGAGAGACAGTTTCCAACTACCGCATTTGTAGTACTGCAGAAAGTCCAAATGACTCTTTAGGTCCTGG
This sequence comes from Craseonycteris thonglongyai, assembly GCA_004027555.1. Classification (NCBI taxonomy): domain Eukaryota; kingdom Metazoa; phylum Chordata; class Mammalia; order Chiroptera; family Craseonycteridae; genus Craseonycteris; species Craseonycteris thonglongyai. The sequence continues at coordinate 72,872 of PVKE010001001.1, read as the reverse complement.
GAAAAATGTCCAGCTACCTTACGGAACAATTCAGCCTTCCTTCCTTCTAAGACCTTATCCTTTCCCAGGGGTTTCTACACCCATTTGTAGGGTTGCCTGGTGGTTGAGAGCGGGGGTGCTGGAGTTCACTAGACCTGCTAAGATCTTGATGAACTTACTTCTTTTCTCAGAGTCTTCATTTTCTCATCTTTAAAGGGAAGATAAAATGGCACAATATCTGCCTCACCAGGTCGTGAAAGTTAAATGAGTTAACATATACAAATGCACTCATGAATAGAAATAATAGGGGAAGTTATAGTTATCTGTGAGGAATCCACCTTTCTTTATGTACTTCTTAGTAATATACATTCTTTTCTGAAGTATTCATTTTGAAGTCTGTTACTCCCAGCCGTTTAAAATTAAGCCAGTGCCAAATTGAGGATAATTTGAGTATCAAAGTAAATAATGATAATAAAAGAGTATACTAAATGTATTAAATAAAATAAAAATTCTTGAACCACATGAAGGAAGGTAGGATGGAAAGAAGGGAGGCAAGGAGGGAGGGAGGAAGAAAACAAGAAGGGAGGGGGGAAGGCAGAAGAAACAGTAAGCTTTTCATTGCAATAGGATATGAAATGATAAATATAGAAGAAATGATGAAAACAGAAAATTACCACTTGGTAACAACCAAAATAATCATTGTTTCAGGCAAGAATCATCAATGGATGCTAAAACCAGTGGGTAACACGTTAAGGAGTAACAAGCTATTTACACAGTCTCAGAGTAAATCTCCATAAGACACCCATGAATTACAAAAAGACAGTGGGGAAACCTGGCAGGTACCACCTTACCCTAGTGTTGAAAGTTAGCATCACCAATCATCAGACAAATTGACAGCGTGTGCCTCCTGATAGGCTGCATTCAGAAGAACCCAGCACTGCTTCTGTAATTTTTTATTTTTATTTTATTTTTTGCCAAATGTGCATAACTTGAATTTAATCATGAGGAAACAGTAGATGAACCAAACAGAGGGACCTCTTCCATAATAACTGACCTGAAGGATTCAAAAGTAAACACAAAGGAAGACTGCGTGACAGATGCAAGGAGACTAAAGGAGCATGACAACTGGGTATAATGTATAACCCAGGATTTTCTCTTGCTATCCAAAATGTTGTGGGCACAACCTGAATACACTTTGTACATTGGATAATAGTATTATATTAATATTGATTTTGCAAATTTGCTTGTTTTACTGTAGTCATGTAAGAGAACGCCTTTGCCTTAAAGAAGCACACACGGAAGTATTCAGGGATAAAGGAGTATGAAGTGCAACTGACAATCCAATGGTTCAGAAGAATATTATTATGTTTGTATGTGTATATAGATCAGTATACATATACTGAGAGAAAAAGAGGGAGAAGAGATAAAGTAAATGTGTACATTGCTAATATTCAGAGAATCTGCTGAGAAATTCCCTACACTATTTTTGCATCTTTTCTACAAATAGGAAATTAGGTCAAAATAAAAAGTTAAAATTAAAAATTAAAGTTAGGGTTACTTCCTCTCTTCAAACAGGGCATTTTATCAGCCACTTTCTGTTTAGATTCTAGTCCCTGTCCAGCCACACTTACAGGTCTGTCGGCACCAGCACTAGGCTGTCTTGTGTCTGTCCTGGAGCTTCTCCACTGTGATATCGCCAGCTAGTCACTACTCACTACACACAATCTTATTAGGCTTTTTCGCTTCATTTTTAAAAGTTCCCTAAAATGTCCCTTCCCGCCCTCAACACTGGCCTGCTTTCTCCTCTGTCTTTGGGCCTCATTATTTAGTGTCATGTTCGTCATCCACTGGTTCAGTTCAAGGCTTCTTGCTTCTCTTTCCCTGACCTGAGTACTGCTCTCAGAAGTAAAGGAGGAAAACTGGGTTAAATATTATCTTTTTGGGGTGCACTGGTAACGAGTGCATCATCCAAGGAGCAGGGACTTTGACTCATCTCTTTCCCTCTGACTTACTTAGACAAGTCACATCACCCACCCACCCCCAACCCCGGGGTTCAGGTTCCCCACTTACAATGTGAAAACGATGTAGTGAGTGATCTCTGAAGTTTCCTTTGCCTCCACAAGTCTATACCCTTGCCTAACTCAGTCTTTAAAGCACCACAACTATAACTCAAAAGAACCTCAGCCTGCAAGTTACCTTGTAACCCCACCCAAAGAGGCAGGTTACAGAAAGGAATCCTCCACATGCCTGTCTGTCATCATTTTCCCTCTCTCAGGCCTGAAGTGTCCAAGTTCAGGCACTTGTCTTTCAGAAGTGCAAAATTATGAACAGGAAGTAGAACACCTTGCTAAGTATGTGTTTTACTCCAAAATTCTGACCATGTAAACATCTCTTCTTTTAACCCTTTAAAATCCTATTATCTTATATTTTTATTTTGTTGCACTTGAGAGCACAGATGTAATTCTTTCTTCCTAGTTGGCAAGAGTTTTTATTTATATTTTGCTGATGAAGCAGCTCAGGTGCTGGTGTGTATAAGTTAGGGCTACTATATTTGACAAATGAAAATGCAGGATACCCAATTAAATTTAGTATAAATATGTCCCAAGAAGTGTTTGAGGAAACTTACATTAAAAAAAATTATTCACTGTTTACCTGGAATTCAAATTTAACTGGGCATCCTGTATTTTATCTGGCAACACTAGCTCAAGTTCTTTGGAAGTAATATATCATGAATATGTATGTGAGCATCATGAATATATATCACAAAATGTGTTGCTAAAGCTTTACCAAGTGTTTACAACAGTCCTCTGACCTCTACATGGCATAACATATAGTACTTTTTACCCTTTAAGAGCTTTTGATTACAAACATATTCAAAGACATCAATTTCTATTTATTCATTATGGTCTTTACTCAGATGTTACCTTCCAAAGCCACTCAGCCTAAGACACACTTTCTGTGTCCCTTTCCTGCTTTAATTTTCTTCTTTGGCACTTACTTGTATTTAATATGCTTTCATATTTACTTCATTCTTTCTTTTCTTATCCACCTCATCAAGCATGTAGGTTCTTATCAGCACAGGGATCTTAGATCTCTTTGCTGGCGGCTATATCCTCAGTAATAGTAGGAGACAAATTGAAGATGCTCAATAAATATTTGTAGAATGAATGAATGATGTCTGTGAGACTACTGAGGACCTTGTACTGTACATGTACTATACATTGTTCTTATAATCACATAGAATCTCTAAAGACTTGCCACCAAAGTAGAGCTTTGAGTGTGGTACAAGTGTTAATAATCTTAAAAGTAGTCCATTGACACAAGGTAAGTAAAAGGTCAGCAGGTCAGGGGTCAAGAGGTATCTGCAGACTAGTCAGGATTAATTTAATCAGCCTCCTGGCAAGTTTTCTAGAACTAAATGTTCGTAGTTCCAGGTGTCATTCCTTAAGCTCCCAGGTACAACTGTGTGGCTCTCTGGAAGAGCCCAGGAACAAAATGGCAATGGATGTGAGCACACAGGCACTGTGTCCTCCAGTGCGCATGTGTATCTTGGTGTGACCTGGACAGGTTACTCAAGCTTCCTTAGCTGCAGCTGTGAAATGGGGACCCTGGTAGGACCTACGCTGGTAACACGGATGTGAGGAATTGAGAGACCATCCAGTCAAGTCAGAGCATAGAAAGCATCATTCAGCTGTTCTGGCCGTGCTGAGGCCCTACGTCACTTCAGGGGACAGTGTTCTTTACTGCTGCATCTCAATTCCATCCCTGAGTCTGAGGCCCCATGCCCTCTCAGCTCCCTTGGTTGCCCACAAGGAACCAGAGTAGGCTTTATAGGTGGCTCTCCATGCATGTCCTTTTTCCCAACACAATGGGCATTCCCAGCAAAGGAAGAAGAGCCTTTGGCTCCTACCTTAGATTTTACCCAGTGACTGCTGCCTGCAAAAAGCTAATGGAGGAGAAAAAAGTGAGAATGCAAGAACTGGCAAATTAAGGCTACATGGGCTCAGGGTTGTGAAAAAGCAATGTAGCAAACAAATATCACATTTAAAGGGCTCAGTGGGATTTGAGAAATTAGCATAAGTAGATTAATCTAAATAGTGCTTTGAGCAATGGCATTATGAAACATTTATCAGCCTTTCTGGGCCCTTTTAATGAATTTGTCCCTGAGTGATGTTCCAAAGCTTAAAATAAGCTTTGTGTGTCCAAGAGCTAAAAAAAAAAAATCAAAAAAAAAAAAAAATCCATATATTTAAATATAACTTGCATATTTCACCATTTCAGCATTAATGCTGATTGGGGATGAGATACAGGTTTGTATTCAAAATCTTTATAAAATTTACCAAACCTAATGAGAAAAAAATAATACAAATGCTGTAATCATTACTTTTTGTTCCCACCTTTTTCTGCAATAATGGTGATCTTATTTTGCACTGTTATTATTTGTTTTTACTTCTTTACTCTGTATTTCCTCCACATTATATATTTAAGCCCAGACATAGTTTTTCATCTTTAGAAATCAAAAAATACCAATTAAAATAGTAATGAACTACCATTTTTTTTTTCTTTTTTGCCAAAGAGAGGTAAGCAAAATTAAAAAACTGATAATACCCAGTATTGGTGATATGATGGGAACTGGGCCCTTTCATACTTTGGTGGATGTGAGTGTTGCTTTTTAAAGAAAAATTTGATGATATAATTTAAAAGTCTTAAAATAAGCAAAAACATGTGCTCACCTTTTGACCCAATAGCCTTACATTTACATTAAGATTTATCCTATGGAAATAATTGGACAAGTACTCATATCTATATGCACACAATATTTTATAATTTGTTATTTATAATGTGATAAAATTGAAAACAACTTAAATACTCCAAAAGTAAGAGGTTAGTAATAATAATCACTTATGATTATTACCTCTCCATTAGTACTCCATTATTACCTAATGGAGTACTATACAGCCACAAAACAATATACATATATATTTACATATGTGTGTGTTACACATAAATATATGGAAAAATGCTCATAACTATAAAAGGTATGTTAAAATAGTAAATGTAGCTGTACTATGAGCCATTATTTTTAGTGTCCATTATACGCATAGAAAAGCATCTGAAAAAAATGTACCAAGATATTAACAGTAATTATATCTGGGTGTGGAAATCCCTCGCTTTTATTTTCTCCTCCTTGAATATCTGTAATTTATACAGCACAACAGCGAATATGTATTATTTTTCAATCTGCAAAAAGTATATTTTAATATTAAAAAAGGGGAAATATTTTACCACCAGTTCTTTTCATGACTTACTTTGAGGAGAAGGTCAGTTACTACTACATTTTTGTTGGTTAGTGATTGTTGGCTATTCAGACCACTTGGGAATTTGGAGCATTTTCACCAACTAAAAACTAAGCAGAAAAGCTAAAACTGATGAACAGCAATAGAAACAGCTCTGATGGCTGAAAAGCCCTTCTTGCTCTTCTTTGCACCCCCTCCCTGGATCAAAATCTGTTACTGCTCACCTTCAGTGGGTGATGATTTTTAGACACTTTTAATTGGTTAGCGTGTGACACTAGATAAGCCAGCTACAGAACCAACTTTGCGGTGTGGTGATGCTCAATAGGTTGTGCTAATACACCAGGGAGCTTCCAGCTCTGCCCAGGACGGAAGTGGTAGCTGGGGTGGGGGCTTGGGGCAGGAAAGACTCTCCAGAGAAATTGACACCTGAGCTAAAGCATAAAGATGCAATGGTCAGGTGGGCAGGAGAGGAGACAACGTTCCAGGGAGAAGCATGAAACTACAAAGACAGCCCTGAGGAAATGTAGTGGATGCTTGGCAAATGCTTATTTGTTCTGGTGGTGATAGTAAATAGAACTCAAAAAAAGCATTCTAGAAATCTTAGCTTTCCAGTTCTTTAAATAAAAAAATGCATTAACATATATTTTGGGTGCCTTTAAACTTAACACAGCAATTCATGTGGTTCTTAAAACATTTTATTACCTTTCAATCAGTCCTCTGTGCCTCTAACACTACTTAAATAAAGATAAGCAATAAGAAGATGCAAGACCTAGCTGATGCAAATCAGGGAGAGCACATGCGTAGTGACCATGTGGGGAGATTCAGATCTCAGTATTGTTCCACATCCACAACACTCAGCCCTTAAAATGTTCTCATTCCATGTAGGAACCAAATAAGAATGCTTGAGTTGCCAACTGGATTTCAGCCTGTGGCTAGTTCCTGTGGAAATCCTGTTAGCACTCTGGCCAGCAAAGGTTCTTTTACAAGGGCAGTGTCCTCTTCTCTGATGTCATTCTTTAAACATCTTAATTTACCTTCAGAACTTGAACCTATTGAAACCACTTCTGGAAATGTTTATGTTTTTTATTCTCTTATTGTAACAACTTCCATAAGGGAAAGAATATGATTTATTTGTCTGAAACTGGCTTCCCTCAAGATTCATGGGGCTCTTACTATGTGAACATATCTTGATCTGAGCAAATCTTTTGCAGGGTGGCTTGACCTGATACTTAGGAATAAGAAATTGACCTCTTGAGGAAGCCGGGATGGCTCAGTGGGTTATGTGCTCACTTTGCAGCCCCGGGGACCAAGGATCAAATTCTGGCCTGGCCCATGCGGACCCGTATGCACTGGGGTGTGCTTCCCATGCAGGAGGCCCCCAGTTTGGTTCTTGCCCCCAGTTTGGCCACTGGCTTGAGGGCCTGCAACCCCCATACAGGAGGCCCCCAGCCCAGTTCCAGCCCTATGAGTCACCCCCCACCTGTGTGGAACAAAGCCATGTGGAAAACTGATGACGTACAACTATGGAGACTGCTCTGGGTCCTTCCCCTTCACTATGTCTCTCTCTGTCTCTGTCTCTGATGAAAACAATAATAAAAAAATTTTTAAAAAGAAATTGACCTCTTATTATAGGCTCCACGTACAAAAGATTTTTTTTTCAGAGCTATCAAAGAAGCAGGAACAAATTGTTGGTTATGCCAATGAGCTTTTCTCCCAAAGCTATCAAGTAAAACATAATATACAGTAAGAACTACTCCCAAATCTAGAGACAGTGGGAAACTACAAAAATCAACCCACAGTGAATTAGCTACAACCTATCTGTTTTGAAATTTGGATATGCTTTCAAGTGTGAACAACTTCTCAGTTTGTCTGGCAGCTATTCTAGATCATAATTGATCAAAGATAAGACGTAATCTTGGAAATTTTATCAGTTAATAAAAACTGCACGAAGAAATTTCAATGAAGTTTAGAAAATGGAGAATCAGAGGGTAACCAATGTGTCTCTACTCCTGTCCAAGAAAAAAGTTACTGATTCTAACCCTAAAGTAAAAAAAAAACCAGTTACAAGACCAGCTTGATTGATCAGCTGCTTCCTTTGCTTTAATTTCAGTCTCCAGAGTATATTAATCAACTAATGAGGGGAAAAGTATAGTCCAGGGTATACTAGTCACTGTAAAATCACACACTGGCATTCTACTTTTCAAATATGACTCTTCTGAGTGTGGTAGCTAGTGCAACTCAGCTCCCCCCAAAAATCATCATCCTTCAATGAACTGGCAAACTGAATTTTGGAGCTTGTAAAGCTGAGACCCAGTCCCTAGACGCGGTGACTTCACCTAGTGCCTTCAGTCCAGCATGACAAAGCCAGCTGGCCTCATGTATCTTTGCTGCAGAAGAAGAAAGATGCTGGGGCATTCTCAGCAGCCATGTACTCAGAAGCCAGCCTTCTTTCTGCCTCTTATCCGGTCACACTGGGATCAGGGTTTCAGACGAAGAATTAGACATGAGTTTCCTTGGGAGGCTTTTCCAGGGCAGATGCCCAGCAGAAGGGTTCTCAATGTGACTGAGTTTCTGTCTTCCCTAGAACCCACAGTTCAATGATCTGACTAGTGGAGCAGCCAAGCGGCCAGGCCCTGGAGGCATTCTGCCTGAGACTTCAGTCATGGCTCCTGGGAGGCCAGAGAAGCCCTGGAAATATACAGTGACTTATATAGAGAGAGACAACCACCTCCTATTCACTACCCTTTCATAACCAGATGCACTGCTTCTGCCATTTAGCGTGGGATTTCTAGTGGAGGTTTAGGACAGTGTTATCTAAAAAATTTTTTTTACTACAGATTCAAAATAATATCACACTTTAAAAATGAATAATTCTTTAATACAATCCATGATCAAATTTTCCCACTTGCTCTAAGATGTCCTTTTCATCTGTTTGTCCATGCCAGGATCTAGTACATTACATTGCACAAGGTGTTATGTCCCTAAATCTATTTTAATATACAGTACTCCCTTTTTTTCATAACACTGACATTTTAAGAGATTGAACCAATTATTCCATAAAATAGCTCACCTTCTATATTTGTCAGCTGATTCTTTGTGATCTTACCTTGTCCCTCTATACCCTGTGTTTTGGGTAAACTGTCAATTAGATTTAAAGCTTTGATTAGATTTAAGTTAAACGTTTGTGACCAAAAGAAAAAATATAAATATACTGAATGATGTCAGATCCTTTATATTGCCTCACATCACCAGACAGTGTTACTGGGCATTAGTGGTGTTAAGGTTGGCACTGGATTAAGATCGTGACCTGATTTCTCCAATGTGCAGTCCCCTTTTCCCCTTGTGACCTGAAAGAAGCAATCTGTAGGGTGGTCCTTTCACCATATCAATGTCCTGTTCAGCAATTGATGATCCTTGCCTGAATCAGTAATTTCCCTTTGGAGTCTCCTTTCGTATACCAGCAGGTCTTATGCTGCAGTATTTACTAGTTATGCCATGAAGCAAGTCATTAGCTTCTGGGTCCTTAATTCCCTCTCCTGTAAAATGGGTATAAAAATAAAACCAAACCACATGGTGGTTGGGAGTATTGCATGAGATAACCAAGTATCCATGCTTTGCCTACTGAAGGTGCATGTATGCATGCAATAAACTCTGGCTGTTTGTTATCACTGTGCTTTTCCGTGTTTTGGTGGTGACAGCTTGCAGAACCTTATCCACTTTATTGCCAGCCTCAGGTCCCTGAGGCAAACAAATAACAACATAGCTGATGAAAGTGCTGCAGAGTTGAGGCAGTTATACTTTTAAAGAATATTGACTTATCCCAGATTTTAAAGGCAAGTTGGAATTTGTTTCAAATTAGGTCTGTTCAGATTAGTGTTTCCTAAGGTGTCTTGTAGGAACCAACAGTCCCTCACATGCTCCATGAGAGAAGGGTTTCATTGTTAAAATAACATGTGGGGAATGCTGCCCATTTTTTTTTCTCTTTTGGGGTTTCATTGTGCATATTATTAAGTTAAAAACTCTGGAAAGCCTTGCAGAAAAGGGATCTGCCTAACTTTGCTTAATCAAATACTTTCTCATCCATTTGCTTGTGGACCCTACCCACCCCTCCTCCACTTTTTAAAAACCAAGTTAACACATGTAAATGCTACTCTCAGCTGCCCTAGATTCTTTCAAAGGCTTGAATAGGGAAGAGTCAGAATAATGAGCTGACCCACGGTAGAGAGTTGAAAGGTGTTTGCCACTGGCCTTTGGATCCTAAAAAGCCATGTAAGTAGAGGAAATCCTAAGAAGTTAATTATTTGGGGAGGGGGGTGCAGAAAATGCAGCAATTAGAGACCCCAGAGTAATTCAACAGGCAAACTCTCTTCCTTAGACTTTTCTTCAAAGCTAACCAAGGCTTCTAGAGGATCCCAGAGTCTGCCTGTCCTGTAGGTGAGCCACAGCCACATACCTAGGCCAACAGGAATGATCCCTTGGGCTGATGCAGAGACCAAAGGCTATAGAGGGTGTAATGGTTCAGAAGAGCAGAGGGTTTAAAGTCAGAAAAATAGGGGTCAATGTCTTAGCTCTACCAGGTGTTCTCATCAGTCCCTGGGCAAATACCTTCCCTACTTTGAACTTCAGTTGCTTCATCTATTTAACAGGGGCAATTAAAGCACTTAGCTCAAGTGGTTATAAAACTCCCATTAGATGTATAAAAGCATTTTTAAAAACATGAACTGCTATATCATTGCTAATTACTTTTAATGTTAAGGGTATTCTAACTGATTTTCACGGCCCACATTTTGGGAATGCACTAGTTATTCTTGTGTTCATTCAACTTGTCTAATATTATTATGCCACTTGCAAAGTACCAGCCATTGAGTTAGATGCTGATATAGAATATAGAATAAAGCAGATCTAGTCCTGCTTTCACGGAGCTTACATTTCATAATGGGAGACATAAGATAAATAAATATGCATATAAATAAGTAATATCATTATAGTCCCCCCAGGTATTGATATGACTTTATAAAAATGAGTATATTGCTATAATCTACTATAAATTATGCATTTTAACGTAATGTCCATGAACTGTTCACAGAAAATAAATTTGGTAGTTTAAACTTATTTAAAGAATAAGATGATCAATGTAGAACTGAAAGAGACCCAAGGAATAATTTAACTCAATTTCTCATTTAATAGATGAGGAAAACTAGAACCCAGCATACGCTAGAAATTTACCATCATATGTTGGGTGTATGTGTTTGTGTGTGTGTGTGTGTGTGTGTGTGTGTGTGTTGAGAGAAAGAAAGAGATGGATCAGAGATAGAACCCAGATTTCCCTTCCCCTAATCAGCTTTTCACTCTGCTGGGTTTCATATGTAAGGGATTGTAGAAGTTGGCTCCTATTTTAACAGTGTTTTATAGTTATACTTTGATACAATGTGTTCCAATTACCAGAAACTGAGGATGCAGCACAAATGATTTTTCCAAATTTGTTCCATGAAACATTAATATTTGGATAGATGTTAATAGATTCTCAGTGTTTAAAGTTTCTTGGTCAAAATAGTTTAGGAAACCTTGCATCCTCCCCCCACCCTACTTTAGAAATCCATAAATGCCTATTGTGATTGTAAAAGATCCCTCCTACCTAAGGAAACCTCTTAAACTATGTACAACTCTGCATTTCTCAAACTTATTCAACTACAGAATCTATTTTGACTTATTTAACCATTAATGTGATTAATGTTCTGGGTGGGAAGTGCAACCTTAGCAACAACATGGTTGGCTTCTTGGTAAAGTTTGTGAAACCCCAACAGTAAACCAGAGTGGCTCACACAACTTTAAAAAGGGCAGTTTCTTGGGTCTTAGGATCTCAGGCTGACTGTGGATTTTAGAGCAACACCTAGTAGGATGCATTTCATTAAAATGACCATGTCCTTTTAACCAAGGACTGAGATGGGAAACAGTGGGAGCTTAATAAAAGAGTATGTTCTGATACATCTTTGGAGGAAAACAACTCTCTAAGTTTTCAAATTAACATTTTCAAGCCTTTTAAAAATTACTGTTATTTTTATTTTTAGGTATTCACAATCCCAGAATTCTCCAAAAGGGTGTGATATCTTCGCAGGATATACAAATAAGGTAGCTAGATTTGATATGTGTTTGTTTTTGAGAGAAGGTGTGTGTGAGAGAGAGAGAGAGGCCCAGAGCAATCTCCATAGTTGTACATCATCAGTTGCAACATATTAAGGTGACCAGATTTTAACATTGGTAAAGCGGGACACCATTGACCAGGGGGGAGGGGGTTCTTGATTAAAAATTTGGTCTATCTCCTGCCGTTCCCTAGCTTGTCGTGCATTCTTTCCAAAAATCAGGACTTTTTTAAAACGCCGCGGGACACAGAACAAATTGTTAAAAAGCGGGACGTCTGGTCACCTTAAACATATTATAGTTTCGTTCCACACGGAACAGAACTGGGGGCCTCCTGCATGGGAGGTGAGAGCTTTCTCTGCCATCCTGTTAGTTACCAGTTGCACCACAGTTCAACTGGTATGGGTTTGCACGGGCCGGAGCTGGGGTCAGGATTCGATCCCCAGACCTCCCAGTTGCAAGGCAAGTGCTCAACCTGTTGAGCTATCCCAGCATCCCCCTGGATATCTTGATTTCGAAGTAACTGTGTATCCTTATTTCAGACTCATCCAAGTCTGTCTGTGGCTGCTTAGTCCAGCCATTCGAACGTGAAACTGTTAGTGATATTTTGAAGTCTTTGAGACAAAAGCCCATCTTGCTAAAGAACTTGGTTCAGCAGAGAGACAGGGAGGTACAACGAAGAGAGAATCAAAAGCCTGGAAATTTGCTGCTGAGAATAAATGCTAGCTGCTCCCTGAGGTGATTTGTCTGTGCACTCCACTCTCTACAGATGTTAGAGCCTCTTTTTGAGCAAGGACCCGAGGTTCTTTGGTAGCACTTTGATATCCTGCTCGAATTCAATATGTGAAATGGAGGCGTCTCTCTGTGACTTGGAGCCCACAGCAGGCTTTGAAGTCTGATCCAATTTTTGCTGCCTACTATTTGATGTTGAAAGGATGAAATGAAGAAAATGTACAGTTTTTGCCAGTAACTCTGCTGAGCATATGTAAGATTAAAAAAACAAAATCCTTTGGATGATGTACTTAGAAATGTTAAGTAGATTAATACCTTCCTATAGGTTTTCTTTTTTCTTTCTGAGGGATAAAAATTAAGTATAGGAGAAAATCAGCCCATAGCTGTTTTTGTATTCTAGACTCTAATTAATTTAAGAGGGGGCTAGGTTCACTTGTTCAGAGGAAAAAATAAATGAATGATGTAAAAGGTATCAAGACTTTGCTCCTAATTGCCCCAACTCAATTTTAATGCAACACAGGGGCACCTTACAACACAACCCCAAATACTTAGCTTCTTTCCCATCCAATTGGGGTTAGGGGTCTCTTAGTTAAATGGAAGTCATGTCCTTAGGGCTGCTTTGTCAGTGGCTAAACACAATGTTTCTCTTACTGGGTCTTTCTGAAGCACTCAGTCTCTGGGATTCGTTTGCTGTCTTCCCGGACATGCCATGCTGCTCCAGGCCACCCAGGACTGAGTTCCTCGAGGGAAGCCCCTGTAAAACCTGGTAAGGACATTTTGAATTGCATGCTGCTTCTACCATTTGCATGCTTGTGTACTTTTTAATGGGTTATTTGGGCAGGACTCAGATAGTAATATGACCTAGTAGTGGCACGAAGTTCAGGTTCAGGAAGCCATCAAGGCTGAAATCATAACTTATAATAAAGATAGCAGTTTAAAAATATCAAAGGCCATACTTTTCCTTTTACTTGCAAGAGCCTCAAATTAGGAAACTGCTTAAAACTTCATTTTGTTAAAGGAATGACCAGCTTTCAGGGGCACAGATCATTCAGGGTCAAAATCTAGGATTTGGTAGATTATGGATTTAGTGAGTAGTTCTGCTCTTTTGGCAACTTGGCTATTCTTTTATTTTTTATTTTTTTATATTTATAGAGAGTAATTATTTTATCTTCAGTGCATATTTATTTCTATTTTACTTTTGACAGATAGAGAGAGAGACAGAGACAGCTAGAGAACCGAACTGTGGGAACTCCCCAGTTCAGCACGTGGGTCCTGCCTGGGCCGGAGCCGGGATTCGATCCTCGGTCCTTGTGGCCTCAAAGCAAGCGCTCAACCCGCTGAGCCGTCCCGGCTTTCCCCTATTCTTTTAGCAAGAATACAAACATCTTGCTGCATTCTTTTGGGATGTAACTATTTCTGGCCCCTTTTTTATTAATACATTCTTTGCTACAGAATATGGTAAAAGTCAGTTTCAGTTTGGGTGCTTGCTGTGACTATAATTAGTACTTTGGGAAGGTAAAATAGAAGCATGGTCATAAAAATTTACGAATAAGAAGGTCCTAAGGAAAATGTAGACCATTCCAAAGAAACCTTTTCAACTTAAAATACTGACATTATGCCCACTGTTGACCTCATCTGTTTTTCTGAAATAGTATCTCAGGTCTCTCCCAATTTCTTCTTAGCCTGTTTTTCAGTGGCAAAGTAGTATTGTATGGAGTAGAAAATGTAAAATAAGTATGTTAGGCCCTCCGTCCATGAGGAACTTAAACTTCTGGAGAGAGACAAGAGAGTATTATAGCAGAACATTTTAAATGGATATGCAAAAAAATGATAAACTTGTGGAAGGGAATATTTTCCCCACAGCCAGATACTGTCAGGAATAAGGCCATGATGCAGTAGGGGTAGCAGTAATGCAAAAAAAGAGGAAAATTTAGGGAAAATACAGTGTGGTAGAGAGGAATCCATTATGTAAGTATGCAGTTGGCATTTTTCTTTATCCAAACAATCTCTATTTTTCAATTGGATGATTAGATCATTTACATTTAATGTGATTATTGATAAGTTTTGGTTTAAATCTATCATCTTGCTATTTGTTTTCTGTTTGTCTCATTGTTCTTTTTTCTCTTTTGGCATACTACTTTAAAATATATGTGAAAAGAAAATTTTTAAGTATGTTTGAGTAGCCAAAGGCACATATTCTGGGATAAGACCTGCCTGGATTCAAATCTCTGCTCTGCTAACAAAGTTATGAAGAACTCCTTACCTCAGTCCCTGCATGTGTAAAATGAGGGAAATAGTCGTTCTAGCTGAGGGGTTGTATTGGGGATTAAATGGGCTAGTATAATAAGGAAAGGGCATAAGACAGTGTCTACAGTGTGTTAATTTTTGTTACTGATGTTAAGTAAATACAGAATTAATCTATACGTATGAATAATCAGTAAAGAAATAAAGTACTTATTGTAAGGCATTAAGTTTTGGCTGAATAGTTCAGATGGCGTAAAAAATATTGTATTTTCTGCTAATTAGTAAAGAAGCTTCATGGATTGCAATCTTTTTTTCCGATCTTTAGGAAACTATCCCAGAAAGTCAAGCTTATTAATACTGTTTCACATCTGATTTGCTGTAAATGGCTCCTGTCATAACTGTTCCTTCTACTCTAGATGCTTTTCTATTGGGTTTGCCACCCTCAGCATTACTTCTCCTGACCTTCCTGCTTCCATTCTTTTGCTCTGTCAATGCCTCTTCTGCATATGTGCCTGCGGAGCTTTTCTAAAGCATACGCTGATCAGCACCTTCCCTGCCTCTATACTCCAGTGACTTCCCATTGTCCCAGCATCAACTCTAAGCTGCTTTTTAAAATATTTTATTTTTCAATTACCATTGTCATTTAATATGATATTAGTTTCAAGATGTACAGCTAAGTGGTTAGACATTTACATAACTTTTGAAGTAATTCCCCCCCCAAAATAAGTCTAGTACCCATCTGGCACCGTTCATAGTTATTACAATTTATTGACTATTCCCTATGCTGTACTTTACATCCTCAGGACTCTTCTAACTGCCAGTTTGTACTTCTTAATCCCATCACTTTTTCACCCTGCCCCTCAGTACCCCTCCCACCTGGCAACCATCCATTGTTCTCTGTCTCTATGAATGTGTTTCTGTTTTGTTTGTTTCTTTTATGTTTTAGATTTCACATATAAATGAAATCATATGGGCTTTGTCTTTCTCTGTCTGACTTATTTTATTTAGCACAATATCCTCTTGGTCAGGCATGTTCAACCTGTGGCCCAGGATGGCTTTGAGTGCAACCCAACCCAAACTCTTAAAACATTATAAGAAAATTTTTTTTTAATCTCATCAGCTATTGTTAAGTGTTAGCATAGGTTATATGTGGCCCAAGACAATTCTTCTTCCAATGTGGCCCAAGGAAGCCAAAAGGTTGGACACTGCTACTCTAGGTCCATCCATGGTATCTCAAATGGTAAGACTTCAGTATTCTTTTTACGGCCGAGTAGTATGCCATTGTATGTACGAAGGACACTGGTTGCTTTCATAGCTTGGCTATTGTAAATAATGCTGCAATGAACATAGGGGTGCATAGATCTTTTCAAATTTTTGTTTTGGATTTCTTTGGGTAAATGCCTAGAAGTGGAATTGCTGGGCCATAAGGTTGTTCTATTTTTAATTTTTTAAGGATACTCCATATGTTTTCCATGGTGGCTGCACCAATTTACAATCCCACCAACAGTGCACAAGGATTCCCTTTTCTCCGCATTCTTATCAATACTTGTTTGTTGACTTATTGAGATAGCCACTTTGACAGGTGTGAGGTGATGTCTCATTGTGGTTTTAATTTGCATTTCTCTGATGATTAGTGACATTGAGCATCTTTTCATATGTCTGTTGGCCATCTGTATGTCCTCTTCGGAGAAATGTCCATTCAGGTCCTCTGCCCATTTTTTAAATCTGATTATTTGTTGTTGGTGTTAATAACGCTGAGCTTCTTGGCATGATAATCATATGTCTCTGTTCTGGTCCTAATCTTCCTTTCTAGCTCTATCTTCTACTGATCTCTCTCCCTCATTCTGTTCTTCAGAATGTCCAATCTACTCTCTATTCTTCAAGCATGCCCAGTGTGTTCTTTTTCTCCTCTGTGACTGTTCATGCTTCTCCCTCTGTCCTACCTACCCTTCCTGCCTGTTCACTCTCAGAGTCTTCTCCATTCTTAGGAGTTCATAACTGCTCCCTCCTCTGTGCCCTTTGACTTTTCGTAGAGTATTTATCACACTCTGCCTCATATAGTTATTTCCATGTGTCTACTAGATTTTAAACTCTCTGAAATCATATATTTTCATTTCTGAATTCTTTCCTCACAATTTAGCCTCGGTCCTTAAATTGAATTCTTGAGCATCCAAAGCCATGATAAAATATAATAGAAGCAAGAATGAAAGAAATATTAATAAAACTCCTGAGTGAGTCAGAGAAAGGTTTTAAAATATATTTCCAATAATCCTGGAACAAAATAAAATGTTTCTTAGTTACCCCCAAATAGACATAACATACCAGTGGAGCATATTAGAATGATTCAAGATGTTTCATTTTGTTGCTATTATTTTGAGCAGGGAGGGGACAGGGGGAGAGGTTTAGGCAGTAAAAAGCATTATGTAAACCAATTTTTCTTGACCTTAGAAACCAATAAAGATGAATTGAAGAACAAATGTTTTCTAGTTCTGTTTATGTTTTCAAGGTGATTAGCTACAGAAATAGAGTATATTCTGTAAGAGACACTCTAGCAACTTATACCTTTATGTTTAGTATTTTGCCTTAAAAGACCCATTATTTTGGGGAAGCTGGGATGGCTCAGCAGACTAAACGCTCGCTTTGCAGCCCCAGAGCCCGAGGATCAAATCCCGGCCTGTGCGGGCCCATATGCTGAACTAGGGTGTGCCCCCAGTTCAGTTCTTGCTGGGGCCTATGTGGGAGGCTCCTGGCCCAGCTCCTGCCCTGTGCAGCCCTGCGCCCGCCTGTGGAGTGAAACTATATGGAAAACTAATGCTGTCAACTATGGAGACTGCTCTGGGCCCTCCCCCTTCTCTCTGTCTCTCTCTGTCTGTCACTCTCTCTGTCAAAAAATAAAAATAAAAAAGAAGACCCATTATTTCAACCATGTTTCAGTGGAAGTCTGACTGAGAATATTGTGACCTTTTTTCATTTTAGAAAAGCACTAACATCCAACACATTTGCCTTCTAACTTGCAGTGAGTGATAACTTTATTGTTCTGTAAAGGGGTCTGGTCACGGTGCAGGATTGGAGGGGGCAGGGAATAAATCTGAAATTATGCAATCAGTCCAGCTCTACTCAAAGCAAGCATGCAAAGAAGTGTGCAAATGTGGAGTCTGGACAAAGGCTGTCCACAGCCCCTTACTTAGTAGAGTCTCAGAAGTGTCTTTAATTGATCAATTTAAATCTGACTCATTCCTTGCATAGCAGAGAAAAGCACAGTCTACCCAGAAAGTGCATAATACAAATCACTTTGCCACTAATCCAAGCCGTGGAATTATTTAACTGCGCTGACAGATACACACAGACACACACAAGTATATTCCTGATCTGATTTACTATGTAAAAATGTGTTCATTGGGCATTGGTTCTATATATTTATTCAAGAAACAGTTACTAACACTTACTAAGTGCTAAGAACTGTCCTGGGTTGGTACTTCTCAAACTGTTTTGAAAGACCTATTTGGGGTTGGTTGTTTTAATTTCCATTTTGTGCAGTTTGATACTTTTGTGAAATACAATAAATTACTAAGTAATCACACATTTATGTGTTATATCAATATAAAGTTTTCTAAACTTCTTACTCTAAATTAATTACTCTAAAGTTCTTTACTTATCTTGTTGGAATCAGTAATAAGTCAGTCACTGAACAAGAAACCACACCTCACTAGCACTGTTCTAGGCACGTGTGATATACCAGGAAACAACAGTGAAACATTCCTGTCCTCACAATGCTATGTTCTAGCAGAGGGAGACAACCATAAACAATAAACATAATACATACGTCAGTGTGGGATGTTAGAGAAGTGAAGAATTATGGGAGGGAAAATTCAGCCAGGGAGAGAGATTAGGGGTAGCCAAAGGTCAGAGGACAGGGTTAGGAGATGGTTTACTTTTAAATTGGGTGTCAGGCCGGGTTTCACTGAGAAGGCTTGAAGGTGGTGAGCTAGTTAGTTATATGGATATCTAAGAGAAGAGCATTTCAGGCAGAGGGAACAGCCATGGCAAAGATTCTGGGGAGAGAGCATACATGGAATACACGAGGGGTAGAAAGCAAGCCCATGTGATTGGAGCTAGAAAAGCCAAGAAGAGAAGGGGAAGAGGGGAGGAGCCAGAGGATTCATGTCAGTGTTTTTTAATGTCCTTCTGGTGCAGCAGGTATCGGTAGCTCTTGAGATTTTGCAACAGAAATGAGCTTCCTGGAGGGACCAATATTGTTGATCTGAGTTCTGCATTTTGAGTAGTGAGGCTGTCACTCAGTGACATAGGGAGCCACTGAGCATTTCCGGGAGAGTGGCATCACCTAAGTATGTTTTAAAATGCTACTGGGTTGAGTACAGACTATAGATAGACATCACCAGTGAATGAAATACTCTGTGTAAGTTGCGTTTTCCAGGCAACTGAAACTTTCTAAAAAAGTGCGACTCTTTCATGCTGACCATACTGACCACAGTTGTTATTCTTAGTATCTCAGGGTGGCATGATTAACGATTTTCACACTGGGCTGTGATGCAGAGAGATTCTTGGAGACCATTGTGAAATGGAACCACCTATCCTTGAATTACTCGTAAATGACCCTCAAACATTATGATTTTTAATGTACCTGAGTATTTTTACTTTCTTCTCTCAACACAAAGCTGACCTCTTTTGCTATTATTGTGCCCACTTTTTGTAACATACTTTTCTTCCCTTTCTCTCTTTTCCTTCATTGTTGTCATCTAAAATAGCAGGTTTTAAACATTTTCTACAGTTAAAAAATGGAGTTGAGTAGGGCATCTGACGGAATCTCCTATGAGTAACAGAAAGGGAACTGCCACACAAGAACTAGGTGCCTGCTTTCAGCACATGTCGGGTGCTTTACCTCTATGTTCTTAATATAAAGTACACAAGCCTTAGTGTAACTTTGTGACCTGCTTGTTCAAGGACCTCCACTGCCTGCCCTGGATTTCCTGTGATACCTCAGCTAAGTGAGGTAGTTCTGCCCTTGGCTATCTTCTTAACTACAGGTAGTATAAATTATTCATATGTATTTTTTGTAGGTAAAAAAAACCACGGCGCTTGCTAAGAGTCACTTAAAGATGGAGCATGGCACATTTTTAGGGAAGAGTATGTGCCAGCCTCCCGAGGCAGTGGCAGCTGGCAGTGTACAGTGTCAGGGAGTGATAAGGACCCCAGTGAGCATCTGGTGTCAGGTCCCCAGGACCTTTCAACCCCATGACCGCTGAGCAAATCATATGCACTTCCACGCAGTTGCTTCACTAATGCCATCGACCTCTTTGTTTTCCTTTACCTTTTTATTGCTCGTGACTAAATTCTGTTGATGTTGGCATTAGTTCAGCTATCAGAAAGCACACGTAGGCTGCGTTTTATCCTTGGAACTCTTAATCCTCAGTTTTCCAGGACTGGACGGTTTTCCAAGATGTGAGATTTTCAGGGCTAACACCAGGAGAGCCCCGGGTAAACTGGAACAGGTTGGTCACTCTATTATAATACTACAAGTTGACCTCAATTTGGGACCTTTTTTTTTTTTTTAAATTAGATCACCACATCTGTCAAGACTAAACCTCAGATCAGGCTACAGAATCGCCTCATATGGGCTGCCTGTGTTTGGAAGGGGTTGGCAGCAGCTTGTCAAATAGCAACCACTGTGATCATAAGGGCTCAGATGTCACCCACTTGACAGGGAGAGCATGTTTCTACAACAGAGCCTCAGAGGCAACATAATCCCTGTTGGGAAAGCACGTGGAAACCAAAGCTCACACGGAAGGCTACTGGGGGTCTCTACCCCACACCCAGTGCCATTAAATAATGCACACACAGGACTGCCCGGCTACTCTGTGCCCTCCCGGGAAGTCTGTGCTGAAGTCCATTGTTTCCAGCTCTGTTGGGCTGAGGCCACTTTCATTCTTGCCTGGATGCCATGGAATTCGCCATAGCCCTTCATCAGTGACACTGGCAAAGCCCGAGTCTCAGGACTTTTCTCAGCGAGATGGTAAACACAAGAGGTGGTCAAGAAATTCTCACAATGAAGGGGAAGAAGGAAAAAAAAAAAGCTATTTATTTTTTTCTTTTTCATATATTTAGCCTTAACCCGAATACACTTTTCAGATCTTTCAATGTTTGTTTATATACTTGAAAAAAAAAGTTTTGTTTTTGCCCTCAAATTGCAGCTTGAACCTTTTCGTCATCTGTAAATTTCTTCCTCAAAGCTGTTTTTTCATATATGGGGACAAATAATAAGCAGATAGAAACAGGTCAGGACTGTAGGGACGTGGTTTAATGTTTGGAAGCCACAGTCATGAAAAGCAGCCAAAGCAACACTGCTCTTGTGCACGGGTGTGTTGTGGTGCAAAAGCAGCACCCCTTTGGGCCATTTTCCTCTTCCTTTCTCCTTCGCAGATTCTTTTAACCAGTTCAGCAGACTGGAACAGTACTCTCCAGTCATTGTGAGAGCCTTATCCTTGCAATGGATCAGCAGGACACCCTCCATATCCCCCAAAACAGTAGCCATGATTTTTCCAGTTGGTTGTAACACCTGGAACTTCTTAGGGGGTGGCGTGCCCTTTTCGTGCCACTGCATGGACTCCTGCTTTGACTCAGGCTCATCATGATGAACCCAAGTTTCATCTCCAGTGACAACCTGGTTAAAAACTCTATCTCTGTTGTCTCTGCAGAGGGCCAGAAACTGTCATGAACACTTGACATGCTGTTGTTTTTGGAGTGGCGTAAAGTGGCATGAGCACTCTTGGTACCCATCTTGCACTGACTTTTGACAGCCTTTGGATGCTGATGGAGAATATAAAATGGTTGTAGGTGATACTCCAGTCTTTTCTGCAAGCTGCTTTTTATTCAATCTGGCATCTTCCACTGCAAGTTTTCAACCTTTTTGACAGTGTCTGAGGAGGTGGCCTCAACAGGGTGTCCCAGATGGAGGTCATCTTCAATTGACTCTCTGAGAGAAAAGAGTAGGCTCATCAATAAAAGAAACATTCACTCTTTGCCTACACTCTTTACAACCAAAAGCTCTAAGATACTATGGCAAAAGACTTAGCCAGAAACATTTTTTTTTAATTGGTATATAAAATGCTCAGAAATACTAGTCTTTAACAAAATTCAAACACCAAAAGGTAAATGCACAACTGGGAAACATTTAGTGTTTTAAGCACAAAGCTGAGAATAAATGTTAAGCCTAGCATTTTGAGGATGTGATAATCTGGAGAGAGGAACACTGAAAAGTACCGAGTTTCTTATTTGAAAAGTTTCTTGTTTGAAAAGGCTATGCTATCTGTAAACCATGGATTTCCCAGGGCAACAGTCCCCATAAACCGCTAACATCTCTTCTAAAATGCTTTGAGGTATTTTCCAAGGAACTTAATGATGGCATGAAATTCAATTTTCTCCATACTTGGGTTTTTTTTTTTTTCCACATTTGGTGTGCTTCTTTTGTGATATCTGAAATAACATGGTTGCAAGTAGGTTGAAATTTGGCACATATGAGGGCTGTCCAGAAAAAATCCAGCCATTGTCAATATAATGAGAACAGGTACATAGGTGGGTACTTTTCGGACAGCCTATATATATGCTCTCCGGAAAAAATCTAGCCATAAATGCCTGTATTTTTCACATTATATTACTAGGTACTTTCTGGACAGCCCTCATATATATAAACTTTATACACACACATACACATAGTGTCTTTCTAGTCATTCATCCAACAAACACTTATTGAGCACCTACTATATGTTAACCCCAGGCCGGAAAGTGAAATAAGACACTTAAACTAATGCAATTCAAATTTCTTGGTCTTTGCAGCTGTTAATTTCCAGAACAGATTTGTTAACAACACACTGAACATCCATAATTAGCTCAAGTGGTCTCATTAAATTCTCAGGAAGTTGTCAAGAATGAATTTACATGTACTTGTAACTTTAATGTAGAAGTGAAGAGGGGAGTATTCTAGAATCTTACAAAGTGTGTCCATTTCTAAAATTATTAGGAATCATTGCCTTTCAAGGACTTTTTCAGTTTATAAACTCTACGGTTTCTGCCAGCCTTCCACAAAGCAAAATTGCTCTAAACCTCACTATATCTGAATATTTGTACATATCTCTAATGTGTATGCCATTGCCATTATGTTTGTGTCCTGGCTTTTTGCAAAAGAATTTCAACAAGGCCAGCATGAGCCGTGCACAGTTGGAAACTTGTGATCATAAGGGCAGAGGGATAGAAGGAGAAAGAGGAGAGAATATAGTTCTTTCATTTCTGACTTAGCCTTATTTATCATACACCTTTACCCCTATAAATCATAAATCTCTCCTATTTCACTTAACAAGACTTTTCCCCAGGTTTACTAGATCTTGTTGTTGAGTTTGTTTTTGTTTTGCTTTATTTTGTAATTTTGGAGAATGTGAACAGAGCGCTTGGAACGTCAACTGCAGCCATGGCGGTTGACCCCAGCTAAGGCCTCTGTCCAACACGGTGGCTTTCTAAAGGAGCTTTGTACCATGCCTACCAAGAGGAAAAGATTTGTTTTGGTACCCCATTTCCCCTGTGATTTGGGGATCTGAATGATAAGGAAGAAGGGAGGCTATCCATATCGGTTGGTCCTTATCTCCTCCTCAGCCAGCTAAGGGAGCAAGATTCTGAGCCTGCTGGACTTGTTGAGGCTGAAGAAGAAAGTGGCCGCAGCTGTGAGAACTGGTAGTTAGATGCCATGAAGGTCATTTGTCAGCCATCATTCCTGAGGCCACAGACCTCCAGGGAAAGCATCGAGACCGCCTGTTCTCATTCCTGCAACTTATTAGAGCACGCGTTACAAAGTTGGAGAGTTTTTGGACATTTTTTCTGCTTATATTGTTACTGCAAACATATGAGGAAAGTTCAGCAGGAACTTTTCCGGTGCTTTCCTGAGTGCATTAGGTCAGGATGCACTTTTTTCAATGCCGAGTTCGATTCTGGCATTGACCCAAGACATCAGGCGTGCAGCTGCCGAACAACTCAAGGTGGTGGGGGGTGTGAGTCAAGTTAGGGCACTTGGCTTCCAGAATTGAATGTTGATGGCATGGCTGTAAAATGTGCCAAGAGTAATTTTATTTTTAAGTTCTTTTCTTGATGTATTTGAAACAGCACACATTCTGTAGACTACCCTGTTAACCTTAGCTGCCTAGTTGTTTCATTTTAAAGGATTCTTTTCAACTTTAAAATGAAACATACAATTGGATAATAGTAGAAGTGGAGTGATTTTTCCTTCTTTTCACCTTAGTTTATTTTCCAAGATTGAGAGTAATATATATTTTGAGTCATCTTCTTCTTCCCTCCTCCTTCTCCTCCTCCTTTTTTTAGTTAGCAGTTTTTTTCAGTAGTTTTGGGTTTTCAGGAAATTCAAGCAGAAAGTACGATTTCCACATACTCCCTTACCTCTTCTCCTCCCCCTGGTTTTCATATTATTAATATCTTGCATTAATGTGGCTTATTTGTTACAATAATGAGCCAATGTTGATATATAATTAACTAAAGGCCATAATTCACATTACGGTTCATTTCACTGTGCTATACAGTCTGAGTTTTGATAAATATATCATAACGTGTATCCACCATTGCAATATCAAACAGAATAACTTCATTTGCCTAAAAATCCCCTGTGCACCACCTGTTCATCCCTCCATCCCTCCTGCTCTCCCCCTAGCTCCTGGCAACCCTGCTTTTGTTCTTGTTTTTCACTACCTTCATAGTTTTGCCTCTTCCAGAATATTATATACTTGGAACCACACAGTGCACAGCCTTTTCAGATTGCCTATTTTCCATTAGTAATCACTATGCATTTAAGGTTCCTCTGTCTTTGCATGGCTTGATAGTTCATTTCTTTTATTGCCGAAAATAGTCCACTGTATGGATGTACCACATTTTGTGTATCCACTCACCTATCGAAGGTCATCTTGGCTGCTTTCAAGTTTTTGACAATTATGAATAAAACTTCTATAAACATTCTTATGCAGGTTTTTGTGTAGACATAAGTTTCCAACTCCTTTGGGCAAATACCAGTGTGATTGCTAGATTATATGGTAAGAGTATGTTTAGTTTTACAAGAAACTGCCAAACTGTGCTTTAAAGTGGCTGTACCATTTTTCAGCCCCACCAGCAATGAACGAGAGTTCCTGTTACTCCGCATCCTCAGCAGCATTTGGTGCCGTCATTTTAACAGGTGTGCAGTGGTATCTCCCTGATGACGTGTATTATGGAGCATCTCTTCATATGCTTATTTGCCATCTGTACATCTTCTTTGCTGAAGTGTCTGTTCAGATGTTTTACCTATTTTTAAACTACATTTGTTTTCTTATTGGGGGAATTTAAGAGTTCTTTAAATATTTCAGATACCAGATCTTTGTCAGATATATATTTTGCATATTTTTTTCCCTTAACAGTGTCTTTTGTAGAGCAGTAATGAATTTTTTTACTTATATAATCAGGGAAAAAAAATGCTTTTAAATAAACCTGACTCCTGTCTTGTGTTAGCACTTATTTTCTGTCCAAGAAAGTGAGAAGAGCCTGAGAGACACAAAGTTATTGGTTATTCTGTAGTTGAACACATGAGAACCATGACATGAGTGTGTTCCCTCAATTAAATGTAATCAGTTTTAAGTTCTGTAGGGAGACAAGATAGACATAGTCCACAATTAAATAAGGGGGTGGGGAGAACTTGCTTATATGACTGTGTGCAGAACCATGGTAAGCTTTTTCTCTCAGTTTTCATTTTTCTTTGACTCCCCTATTTCCTAGCCACTTATGCTCCCTGGATAACTAGAACTCCTAGGATGGTTAGGAACACTCTGGGGTTGTCAGCTCCCAGTAATATCAATATTTGACAAGAGAGAGAGTGTTAGTTTGTATTCAGAGAGCACTGGGAAAGAGTGACATGCACCTTTATTACTTATTTCTTCAGCAGATGTTTATTGAGCAGCTACTAAGTGGCAGGTGCTATGTTGGGTCCTGGTGATACATCAGGGAGAAAAATCCAGGGTTGCCCTTATGACGTTTACATTTCAAGGGAGAAATGGACAAATAAATTTAGAAATCTGCTTTGACAAGGATGTTAATGAGTAAGCACTGGAGCAGTACGACAGGGATACCTCTGTGGTGTCATGGAGGCAAAGGAGGGCCAGATAAGCTTACATCAAAGCTGGGAACCAAAGGGCGATCATGAATTGATCAGGCAAAGAATAGAGAATGATATTCCTAGACATTTAGGAAAAGCTCACACACAAGAGTCATTTTTAAAATTCTGAAATATGACATACCTACAGGGAAAAAAAGTTTAAAACAGAGATGGGCAGTGTAATGAATTATTATAACTACAACTGAGATCACAGAACAGAACCTGCCAGAACCTCAGAAGCCTTCTGCATGTGCTTTCCTGGTTGTGACTCTTCTCCCTAGAGGTAACCACCTAAGAATGCACTCTAATATCATGGGTTCATTTTGCCCGTTCTTCAGCTTGGTATAAACTGGAATCACACAGCATGTATTCTTTGGTTTCTTGCTTTTTCTTCTTCTTTTTGTCCTTAACATTATATTTTTAACATTAATGTGTTTATTTTTATTGCTTTTCAATAGCCCATTTTATGACTCTATTCTTTTGTCACTAAGCATCTGGTTAAGATCCTTTTGATCAGCCTTCTCATTTTACATATAAGAAAACAGATTTCCAGTTGGTCAACCCAGAGCCAGAATCTAACCCAGAGCTACGTTCTAGGGAGAAATCAGGAAGCGATGCCACAGACAAGCTCTCAGGGCCCAGACTATTCTTGACGGGGTTTTGGATGGCAATTTTGATCTCTTACCTATATTGTCCTCTTTGCTCTACAAGGGAGCAGGGAAAAATAGAAACCTCAAGGGACTGAACAGTTAGCTCTGTGTGCCACTATAGACTCTGAAATCTGTTACAGTATGCACAAGTTATCTCATTGCTTATTGGCCAGAGTTTAGGATTTCATGGGCCTTATCCTGATTAGGCTCAAAGGTGAGAAGGCAAAATAAGGGACATAAATTCATGCCTAGGGGATTACTGGCATTAGGAGTAAATGCTTTGTTTAGATTGGAACATTATTGGATTTTTAAAATAAAATAAAATTGCTTGAAATTTTTTAAAAAGGAAAGAGATACATTTCTTAAAAACCGTGAATATGAACTTAGGACAATGGCAGGAGGGGGAAGTTCAAGTTAAAAACAAAAATTGACATTAAATGATTCCACAGTTTTTCTCCCAACTGAGAACATTTCACAGTGACTTTCTGATCCCCTATAAGTCACTGTACTCTATCCTAAACCAGAGCTTTCCTGAGCTCTGCTCACCCAACTAACCCAAACCCTTCCACTCCCATATTGTGACCATCTTCCCAGTGCTTTGTTGGTATGTAAGCCTTTGCTTAAACTGAACTTCCCTGATCTGTGACCTGCCTTCTTAGGATCCTGAGAGAGACAGAGAGAGACAGAGAGACAGAGAGAGAGAGAGAGACAGAGAGAGAGAGAGACAGAGAGAGAGAGAGAGAGAGAGAGAGAGAGAGAGAGAACGAATGAGAATGAGAGAAGAGAAATGCATCCGATTAGAGCCTTACACGATGTAAGGACCCAATAAATGTTTAGCTGTTGCTGCTGCCATTCTCACTCCTCAAATGAGAATTCCTTCCAAAAATATTAGATTTCCAAGTTAACATCACCTTCCTTTTTTCTGTTCAAATTGTCAAGTCTTATGGAATGGGACAAGATTTTTATAAATTGCACTTGAGTTTTCCTCGACGTCACCACACATCTCAAGAGTGTATCACCTTGAAGCTTTACTGCATTTAAGAAGAGAGGGACTAATTTGTTGGTATTTTCTGTCTGAGAATTTGTGTAATGGGAAGGAGTTAAGTTTCATTAATTCACATAAATGGCATAAGGGATATTTAGAGCTCCCACAGACTCAGATGCCCATTTTCTTTCTCCACTATTTAAAAGGGTCTGTTTGGCTGCTTAGCAGTGAGTAATTAGAAGAGCCAGTCTACCCAGACATTAGGCTGCATTTTTCTGACCTAATATACATGAAGACTCACTGTTCCCAAAGGGACTCTTCCTTTTTAAAGGAAGAAATTAATGATATCTCTTTTCATTAAATTGGTGCCAGGTATTTTCTCTAAGCAGCCTATTTAAAAGAACAAATTCAAACAGGCCCCAGAAAGAAATGCAAGAGATCTACAAAGCTCTTAAGGGATGAGTTTACACACTATCCTAATTTCAAAGGAGGCGTTTTTGTGCCAGGACACAATGGCTGGGCTCTCCCAGTGTGCACACACCAACTTTAAATGTCAAACTCTGCATTTGCGCAGAAATCAGATAAGTGCGAAGAGCTTTAGGCTTGTTTCTGTTCTTAACTGATTTGCCTCCAGAGGACAGTTCACATGCAAACTCATTACACAGGGTCTGAATGCTTGGGGTATGGGGTGGCAGAGAGAACATCCAAGGATCCACTCCAAATCTCCAAGGATCAAATTACAAAGTGTTCGTCCTGTTTGTTGCTGCTATATTCGCCCATGCCCAGAGCAGATCAGCTCACAGCATCACACTTGCCCTCAGTCCACTGATTTTCAACTTGGGTTGCTGTCTGGGGACCAGGGCTCTTCTCATCTCTTGTGGGCTGATAATTCTTTGCTCTAGACTGCAGCCTTTTATTCAGTCCATTAAGGGAACCCCCACTTCATGTAGGGGTTTCTATTTAACACTGTGGGAACTGAGAAAAAAAGCACATCACATTGTTTGTCTCTCCCCTTTGTGCAGTGACAGATATTTGTCCCCTCTATCCTGCCATTGGTAAAATGGTTGCTGTCTCTGCCTTTGAGAAAGCATTTTTCAAAATTCCATTGTCATCTCCATTTCAACATTTTGCATGCTTCCCTTGAATTTATTCATTGCCTAAAAGTGTTTTCCTGCCTGTCCCGTTAAAATTAACACTCTTTACCTTGATGTAAAAATTATGGAGACAATCTGCAGTTATGGGCCTGTGGCCTTTCCTCAAATCCTACAAAATATATGTAAATATATAAAACAGGGAATATATCAGACAGAATCCCAGCAATAAATAGATTGTACACTCAAATTAGGATAAATTGTATATTGTTTAATAAAGGGATTATTTGTAAAGGTTATGGGAAGGCTATAGGGAAACCATAAAGAACAGTATAGCTCCCTAGGAGCTATTCATAGTACCTGTAGAGCTATGACCACGTAGATCTAAAGGGACAAGAAAAGGGCATAACATCTGGACCTAAGAGGAGAGAGCCATGTGGGTATAAGAGTCTTGAGAAAAGGATGTCCTTCATTCAAGGACATAGTCAACACAAGACAACCTCACAGGAAGAGAACTGCGGAACAAGAGATAATATTTGCCTTCTCTTTTCTCATTCTCTTTCATCCTTCTGATTTCCTGCTAGGGCTCTCTATTAACCAAACCATTGGGAAGCCAGAGTAGTCCATACCAGTCAGTTTCTGCTGCAGAAAATATAGTAGTAATGGCTGGAGAATGGATCTGGAGGGAAGGAATGCTTCATCATTTAAAAAGACCCTATATAATTTTAACTTCTAATATAAAGTTCACATTCTCTCCCACAAAGATGAAAAATATGCCTCTGGACTAGTACATCAGTTAGTAATTCTCTGCTTTAATAAATAGACACTGGAATACAGAGACTTCAGTCGATAAACGTTTATTTTCTTTATATTACCAGAAGTACAGGGATGTAGGCAGTGTCTGGAATTGGTTCAGAAGATCAAAGATGTCAGACAAGACCAAGTCTCTGCAATTCCCTTGGCTTTTCTTTCATGGTCTCAATATAGCTGCAGGAGTACCAGCCATCATGGCTCCATTCCTTGCAAAAAGGACAAAAGGGATTTTCATGCACGCCCTACCCAGTGACTTCTGTTTACATCTCATGGTCCTCCTTTATTTGCAGGAGAAACTGGAAAATATATTTGAATTGATCACATTGTGCCCACTGTGATGAAAAATATCTGTTGGGAAGAAAGCAGGGAAGAATGAATGTTGAGTACACAACTAGTAGTGTTTACACAGGATAGAATTTAATCATCTGAGGCACATATTCCCAGGGCACTGTTTCATGCTGGTGTCTGAACTTGGGAATTTTTAAGTCATGTGAATCAGATATTCCCTCCTGAATGATCAGATTTAGCCTCACACCCTTCTTCATGAAATAGCAAAGCCTGCAGACAAAAGTAAGTTCAATTACAAGGGATGATTATAAAATTCCAAGGCAAATACTCAAGTGTATCTTTTGGAAATAGTTTGTGCAGTCAAAATGAACCTATTTCTGATAGAGTCCAGAAGTAGGAGAAATGGAAAAGACATACTTTGTTAGCATGCTGGGGGAAGTATGAAGGATACAATTGTGCAAAAATATTGTGAAATGTGTATTGAAGACCTTTAAGAAATGTTCAGATCCCATTGCTTCTCAGCCTTTTGGCTAAGATTAAGTGAGGAAATGTTTAGATCTTTTATCCCAAGAAGTCACTTAGAATCTGCCTTAAAAAAAAAAAGTCTAGGGGAAAGCCGGGACGGCTCAGCGGGTTGAGCGCTCGCTTTGAGGCCACGAGGACCGAGGATCGAATCCCGGCTCCGGCCCAGGCAGGACCCACATGCTGAACTGGGGAGTTCCCACAGTTCGGTTCTCTAGCTGTCTCTGTCTCTGTCTCTCTCTCTATCTGTCAAAAGTAAAATAGAAATAAATATGCACTG
>PVKE010001001.1:0-42562 GCA_004027555.1 Craseonycteris thonglongyai | reverse complement strand
ATAAATGTGAAAAGATAAAAAAAAAAAAAAAAAGTCTAAAAATACTTAAGAGAACAATTAAATAAGTTCGATGTAGTTATAGTATGGAATAAAATGTAACTATTAAAAATTATATTTACCAAGTATTTAAGATAGTATGGGAGATTTGGTTTTATTGTCATAATAATCTAAGTTCTACCTATAGTTCTACCTAAGTATTCCAAACTTCTAGGTCTCACTTTCTTTTAATATCCAACTGAAATGACTGGAGCTCCCATCCTAGTATTAATAGCAGGATTTATATTCTCTATCCATTGCTGCCTGTCACCGTAATGCACGAGCTGTCAGGAGTGTGAGTGAACAAGAGCATTCATAATGTTGTTTGTGGCAGGGCTAACAGCTTCTTGGGAGGGCAATCTGCCAGTTTATCATGTGGCCTAGCAATACCCGCTCCATAAATATATCCTCTGCACGTCATTGAATAAGAACATTGGAAGCTATGCATAAAATTCTGTGACTGGCTATAATGAAGTATAATAAGAACTTACTTAATGGTGTTCATTCTTTTATTTATTTGTTTGTTTGTTTGTTTGTTTATTTAATTTTTTTAACCTGAACTGGGGGCCTCACCGCATTCAGGAAGCACACCCCAGTTCAGCATGTGGATCCGCCTGGGCCAGAGCCGGGATTCGATCCTCAGTCCTCAGGGCTTCAAAGTGAGCACTTAGCCCACTGAGCCATCCCGGCTTTCCCTGGTGTTCATTCTTGGTCACTCTGAGAATGATGGTAGATGAGAAACAGGAGTGTGCTTAATATCCCAGCACACAGTGGGTGCTTAATAAGTGTTTTTCAAATGATAAATTAATACAGATTGGTAGTCTGTTTGGGGGAAGTTAGTTTTGTTTCAAAAAGCCTCTCACAACCTGATATTAGTCGCATGTTATAAATGTTTCTGGTCAATAATTATAGCCATGGGACCTGGTTCTGTTGGGAAGAAAGTAAGAAAGAATAAATGTTGAGTATACAACTAACTAGTCATAGAACTTAGGAGATGGGGCACAGCCATTTGTCTAGAACAGTGGGAGACTTTCTGGAATGGGATTTCTTTTGGTTTGTCTGTCTTTTATTTTTTGGTACAATGAAATTCATTATGAACACAAATACAGTCCCCAAGCAAGACTGGAGAAAGAGATTAGTAGTGGGCCTTGGAAAAGTCTGTAGAGGGCAAGGCAGAATAAATCAGGTAGCACTGTGGTTTATTTAGCTCTATGCAATGCTTTGGATAAGAGAAAACTAAACTGGGTCATTGATTGATAAGCATAATCGTTTTTTAGATAAATTTGCATATTCTGGAGAGATGATCTCAGGCATTGCTGAAAGGGGGGTATAACTTGCTTTGAAGTCTTTTCTCCTCCTCTGCTCAGACACTTTTTCTATAACACACCTGAAAAAATCCCTGAACCTTTGTTGCAAAAGAATTTGGCTACAGTAATCAGTGAAGACAAGGTGAATTATTGGCCTTCCTATCAACAAGTTATAGCACATTAAAATACACTTGGATTTTAATGATGAAGATATGTTGAATTAGAGACTTCTGAAAGTTATTTTCTCAGTACTTTCCAACAGAAAGTGTGTAAATTGCTTAATGTAAAAAAGAATATAAAATAGAAGGTTAAGAGACTTCTTTTTTTTTTTTTTTAAGATTTGTATTGTTTTTGACATAAAGACAGACAGAGACAGTGAGAAGGGGGAGGGTCCAGAGCAGTCTCCATAGTTGCACGTCACTAGTTTCCTATACAGTTTCATTCCACAGGTGGGCACAGGCCACACAGGGTGGGAGCTGAACCAGGGACCTCCCACATAGGAGGTTCACCCCAGTGAGAACCAAACTGGGGGCACACCTCAGTTCAGCATATAGGTTTGCACAGGATGGGGTCAGGATTCAATCCTCAGTCCCCAGGGCTGCAAGATGAGCACTCAACCCGCTGAGCCATCCAGCATCCCCAAGAGACTTATTCTTAACTGTCCATGTTACAATGAAAAAGATGAAGTAATGTTGAGGACTATTAGGATAGAACATGCAGTTAAGGTATATAATACGGTGACTGCGAAAAAATTAGTTGTTAAACTATGGCTATGGCATAAATGATTTTGTTAATTTTAATGCCTGGGAATTTTAACATGTGAATTGTGTAGGCAGTATGTTAAAAAAAAAAAAAAGCTTGCATTTTAGTTTTATTTTGCATGTGCATTACAGCCAGAATTCTATCACTTGAATTTTTCAACAATCTGCTTACTCCAACAACTAAATATTATTATCCATCTTATGAAGGGAATTATGAATGGCCGTTGAGAAAATTCTAATTTCTTCAATAGCATTTTTTACTGATTTATTACAGTTATCTGCACTAAGCTGATTAAAATATTGAAATCTATGGAGTTATCAGATTGTATTGGTAGAGGAACTCTCAGTTTTTTAAAAAATTACACACCAAGTGTGAATGGGTATAGCAATTTGAAGAGAGTCTCATTCTCAGTAAGTAAATCTGCTCTGCATAATTCTAGAGTTCAGATGTTTCTGATTAGTGTCCTGCTGTCTCATTGGTACCTTCTGGAAGACAATAAGATTAGTAGAGTGCATGAGTTCCTTATATCTTGGCATGATTGAGTCCAGGTTTGAGAGTAGGGCAGTAACTTTGGTGAAGAACTATAGCATTCTACGCCTGAGTCACAGACTCAGAGCCTTGGAACTTTAACATAGGTGTTTGTCAACCATCTAACCTTTAATATTATCATATTTTTAAATGAGACACTTAACTCAGTGGCATATGGGAAACAGGTTGTACAGTTTTTGCAAGCAACCTTCCATTAAAACAATTTGAACTGTGCTTATTGCATTTATTGTCATAAAGAGGATGTCCTCTTGTCTTTCCAGAGTCTGTTTCCTAAGAACAAAAATAAAATGATGCAATGAAAAGAGGAAGTACTTTTAGTTATAAACTTTATGTTTAGTTATAAACTTGATTATTAGTATTTATTTGTAATTATAATTGTAATATTTCTTACTGAAACTGTCATTCTAATACCAAAATCCTAACTAGATAAGTGTTAATGAAATCAATATAAATGTCAATAAAGTCTTTGTGAATTTCTTTAAGTTTCTCAACTGAAAATGTAAATTTTCTTCCCTAACTCTGGATTTTGGATGATGTTAGTGAAGATTGTGGGAGATTCTAAAACAATGACTTATAGAAATGTTTGAAACTCTCTTAGGTCCTGAAAGGATAACATTCCTTTGCTTATACAAAAAGTCACATAATGAATTGTTTAAGAAAGTTAATGGAGTACAGCTCCAATCAGAGTAGGAAAGAATAAATCACTAAGCTTTGCTTCTGATCAGCACGCTTTGTTTGGGGTCTTTTGGCTGAATAAAAAGGGAATGATCTGGGTAATGGCCCCTCTCATAATGCTGAGAGGCCTCCAGGCAGAAAATCTAATGGGAAAAAATAACATATAACTAGAGTCACAAATGGAATGTCACTGTGAGGAACGCCACACCTTTTGGCACTTATTATAGGGAACAGAAATAACTACAAGTGTTTCAAAAGTAGGGTCTTAAGTAGTCTTAGCACAGACTCAGATTGTGAAAAACTTGATAAGATTTAGGAATGGGATGATAAAACGTTATGTACATTTTCATATGCTTTCAAATAAAAATTTCACATTCCATTTAGCAACTTTTTTAAGAAGTCATAGTATTAACAGCCTCTAGAAAAAAAACAAACGCATTTTGCAATAGACCTTCAGGTGATGTGCTGGGTGCACTGGTGGGTCTTGGGTTATGTTTGTGCCAAGATATTGAAGCAGTAGATAGAACTGAGCAAGCGGACCACATATTTGCCTGGCTGTACCATACAAACAGTATCATTTCCGATGTGTGTCATGACATGGCAGAGGCTGAAAAACCTGCTTTCCAGACAGATTTTGCAAAAGCCTTGAATTCCAAAAGAAGGAGCGTGTAAAGTTATGTTATATGAGTAAATAAACGGAGGCAGAAAGAGCACAGTGCAGCCTCCCAAATAGAATGCACAACGTTCGTGGTGGTAACAGGGGCAAGATGTGGAAGCAGACCAGAGGAGGAAGGCCAAGAATTTCACATTGGGCTCTTTTGCTTTCTTCGCTTTACCACACTGACTCTAACAATAAATACTCAGAAATGTTCTATCAAATGTTCAGGCGTGAGGGTATATGGAGAGCTTGATTTTGTTTGTGTTTAAAATATGGTTCGCACACAGATGGCATTAGTTTAGCTGCTGTGTGACTTTGTTTGGATCTTCTTTTGCTCAAAAGAGAGATGAGAGCCATAGCTCTTTGAAAATCCATCTCCCAGGTTCATTTTCCATAGTTTGCCTCACCACATTTGCAGAAGTACAGGCTTTGGTCCCTAAAATACCTTCGCTTGTCAGTGAGATTAGAGAGGTTTCCGCTGGGTCTGGGAATATCAGAGTTAAGGTATAAAAGGAGGCTGTGAAGATTCCATGGACCAAGGATTTAAATATGTAGATATTTATATTGCAGGTGCAGTTACTGTATCAGGATTCTGGCCATGATATTAGAGCTGAGGAAGCCAACTAACTATTTCTTGGAAAGGTTAGATGTCCAGGGACGAGGTCTACAAAAAATAAAGTCAGTGACATAGGTGTCCTATGAGATAAATTGGCATTTACTATCCAAAGGTATTTTTAGACAACCAATCTGCCATTTTTTCCTTCTAACCTTGATGGTGAAGATAGATGGAGGAGAGGAAAAGGAAGGAAGGAAGGAAGGAAGGAAGGAAGGAAGGAAGGAAGGAAGGAAGGAAGGAAGGAAGGAGGGACAGAAGAAAGAAAAACTTTCAAGTACCGGTACTAGAAATTCATAAAATTGTGCATGTCACTTTTTTGTTTTTTTAATCATTATGCCTACACTTTCCCACTACCTGGAGCCTAAATAGTATTCTGAGACACCATGGAGTGCTAGCTTTGTTCCTCTTATCTGTATTTAGCTTTTCTTTAAGGGAGCACTTAACCGATCCTTCCAAAAGTTAGCTAAAGTCGTGTCCCAACTTTGCATTTACCCAGAAAAAAAAAGCAACTTTTAGTAGTATTCAAATAATTTGTTCCTGTCTTTATACTAATGTAATAACTTAGTTTAAAAAAAAAAAAAAAAAAAAGGAAGCCAGGATGACTCAGCAGGTTATGAGCTCACTTTCAGCCCCAGGGACCCAGGATCAAGTCCCAGCCCTGGCCCATGCAGACCCATATGCTGAACTGGGGTGAGCTTCCCATGCAGGAGGCCCCCCCGCCCAGCCCAGTTCCCACCCTGCACGGCCCCTGCCCACATGTGTGGAAGGAAACCATGTTGAAAACTGATGATGCACAACTATGGAGACTGCTCTCAGCCTTCCCCCTTCTCTCTGTCTCTATCTCTGTCTCTCTGTCAAAAACAATAAAATAAATCTTTAAAAAAGAAAGGTTGTATAATATGGCACCCATTTAATCACCAGCAGCTTCTGAAGGATGTCCCACTGGAATCCATGAAGCTACATTTTAATTGTGTGTTAAGCCATAAGCAAAAGAGTCATTTCCTTCCTGGGACCTTGTGAAAGAGAGACAGACACAGAGACAGACTAACCTTATAAAAGCAGACTGGGTCGTTTTCTCAAGCTTTAAGTTTTGAATTGTGTTCCGTAGAAAATGAGTCATGAAAATGCCTTGCTCTTTTATTCCCTAAATCCTAGAATTCAGGCCAGTTTTTTCCTGGACGATCTGAATCTTTTAACAATGTCCTCATTATACAGTGATGTGGATTATTTGAACATGAGATTATTTGGTAAATGCTTCCACTTAAACCTAATTTAACTAATTTGGAAGAGGATTAAGGAGACTCAGACACTGGTATGATTCTGGGGGAAGATCCAAGGTTAATGTACTAAGCTGCCAGGAGTATTGTTTCAAATGTTGTGAAATCAGATTTAGATCTTGTATGGAAATTCTTGGCAGAAGAAAACGAGTTTTCCAGTTTGGAGAGCAAACCAACTTCTCTCAGCTGCTGTAATAGAGCATGAAAATGGTGTTTAAAGGAAAGGAGACCTGTGTGCAAAGCATTGGTTTGAAGAATTAGAGTGGAGGTGGTTCGTTTATCTTACTTTTTATTGAGCTCCTTCCTTCATCCTAGACAACCATATGTTATTAGAGATAAACTTACTCTTTTTTTAAAGATTTATTTTATTGTTTTTGACAGAGACAAAGACAGAGACAGAGAGAGACAGAGAGAAGGGGGAGGGCCCAGAGCAGTCTCCACAGTTGTACCTCATCAGTTTTTGACATGGTTTTATTCCACACAGATGGGTGGGCACCATGCAGGGCAGGAACTGGGTTGGGGGCCTCCCGCATGGGAAGCACACCCCAGCTTAGCACATGGGTCTGCACAGGCCAGGGCCAGGATTCGATCTTTAGTCCCTGGGGCTGCAAAGTGAGCACTTAACCCACTGCGCCATCCTGGCTTCCCAATCTTTTCTTATATTGGATCTTTGTGAACTAAAGAACAGAATCTCCCATTTCACAAATGAGGGAACCACTGCTCCTGAAGGTTAGGTGTCTTGTCCACTCACAAACAGCCCAAAGCACCAGAGCCAAGGTTCCACTTGGGCTTTTCTCTCGGCAGAGCCTGGGATTCAGACCACAGGGCTCTGTCATCTTCCATGACAAACACATTATTCTACTCAATGTTGTAAGACACTGTCTTAATCCATTCAGGCGACTGTAACAAAAACACCATAGGCTGGGTGGCTTAGCAACAAACATTGATTTCTCACAGTTCTGGAGGTTACGTTCAGGATCTAGTTGCCAATAGATTTAGAATCTGCTGAGGGTCCACGTCCTGGCTCATTGATGGGGTTCCTTTTGCTGTGTCCTCACGTGGCAGAACCGGTGAAGGAGCCCTCCTAAGTCTCTTTAGTAAAGGCATGATTCCCACTTAGGAGGTTCCCTAATCACCTCCCTGAGTCCCTGCCCATCCAAATACCATCACACTGGGGATTAGGATTTCAACATATGAATTTGTTGCGTGGCTAGCAGGGCTGCTTTTATTCAGCAAATGACCATTCTGATTATTTGTCCTTGAAGAAACAACCATTGTGTTTTATTCTGGCCTAACTTTGGAAATTTTTATGTGCAGTTTTTCTTTGTGGTTTTGCAGCTCTCCAGACAGTTCTCAATTGTTTCACAGATAGCCATATAAACATTTATTCTACAAATCATCAGCACCCCAGCAACCCACCTGTAAATGACAGGCAGGAATTTGAAGTTTCCACAGGCTTATCCTTAAGCCTCTTGCTATCATTGTTTCCTAATTTGTGCTAAGAATGTAGTTGAGACTCAATCTTTGAGAAATAAATGAGTCTATCTCATCATCTTGAAAGACTCACCAATAACATCTCTCTTGCTGTTTTAGGATTACCTCTTAAAAGTCTACTGCTAACATAACCTTTTGTTTCTCAAGGTGGCTAGCACCTAGATTTTATTTATTAGACTAGTTACTTTCTACTAGAAATGAGATCCCTCCCTCCAATTTCTAATCTCTCAATTTCAACATTTCTAATTCCTTTAGAAATTAGAGATAAGATCCCTCATCTCTAATGGTGAATGTTTTGATCAAAGTCAATGAAAAGATTTGTTCATCCCATGAATATACGAGAGCTGTCCAGAAAATAATCCAGCCATAAATGCCTCCATTTTTCATATTACATGGCTGAATACTTTCCAGATAGTGCTCATACATTCATTTGTCATTTACTGTGATACAAACCACTTAAAAGTAAGATGAATATGATTCTGTCCCTGCTCATTGGCTGTATAGTTCTTATTATGTTGGTATGTACAGGATGAAATGGGAGCCTGCTATTAGGGCATTTAACTTGGACTTGAAAGTTGGGGAGAGCTCCGGAGAAGATAAGCCTGGGAAGGTTCTTACAGGACTAGTAGATGGAGTTTGTTGTGTTGGAGCAGAGACCGAGTTCTGAGACAACAGATGAGTTGGAGAGGCGAGTAGATAGCAGATCAGGAAGGGCCTTGTGTGCTAAGCTGAGCGTGCCATCTTTGTACTGGAAGTTACAGACAACCATAGATGATGATATTAAGCAGAGCAATGATGGGCTCGTTCAGAAAATTACCTCAGGCTATCATGTGGAGAATAGATAGGATGGGGACAAAATAGAGATGAGATTTGCAGAGAGGCAGTCACTGCAGTCCAGGCAAGAATTGGTGAGGGCCTGAATTAAATCAGTGAGCTAGATGGATTGATTCCTGCAGGGAGCATGAAAGTGGGGTGCACAGGGCCTGCTGACTGATATATGGTGGGGCATAGTGGAGGGAGGGATCTGAAATGAGACGCCTTTGTTTCTGGCTTGTACTCTTCCCCAGCACATTATAGAAAAGTGATGTCTTTTCAACAACTTTCTAAGGCAATGAGTCTGAATGGCAGCTACTAAAATCATGTTGAAATGATGCTAGAGGACTACATGCAAAAACAAGGGTCAGTCTTTCAATATGCAATTAAAATAGTGGTGGTCAGGTGGTAGAGAGGTAGAAGAGGCTGTCAAATGTTGGCATTCTCTCCACCCACCACCAGCACAGGCCCAGCTCTCATGGCCAAGGTTGGCAGTTGCACATATGATATGCCCTTGGTGCAACATGGCAGATATTCCACTGGGCAACACACTATTTGACATAATTTCAACAAACACAAATATCTATAAATCTGTTTGGTTTAACCGGGGAAGCAAATAACACAATGTAATATGTGTTGTGAATTTGTGTCTGGTTCTCACTTTCCAAGCCAATCTATCATGAGCAATAGTCAATATCACAACTGGTTTTCCTCTAGATATTCTCGAACCTCTATTCCTTCAGTAATTTGTCATATAAACTCTGATCTTCCATACTTTATACCCCAGCTCTGCCTTGTAGTTGGTCTCCATATGTTTTACTGGTCAGGGATAGGGCATATAATTTTTTAAAGCTAGATTGTAAACTCTTCAAAGTAGCACTACTTTTATTAAAAATATATATTTCTGTTATTCTGGAGACTGCGCTGCTTCTAAAAGATACTATATGTATAATATGTAGACTATGTTGTACCAGCAAAATTTGACTGAATTAAGAATCAAACCCCATTATCTAATAGCTAGTAGGGTGTAGTATGCTTGTCAAAGTACAAGAAACTAGCCACTGTAAAGTGGCTACCTAGACAGTTAATTCAAAATGAACACATGATTGCATTCTTCCAGAGAGATCCACGTCTGGACTTGAGTACACAAACCATCCTACCATCCAAAGAGGGCTATTAACTCCATTATAAGTTTGTGAGACTGTTTATTTTCCAAAGTAAAATGAACAGCTGAAAAAAGGCAATTAGCCTTACAAATAATCAGGCATAATTTATGGCACTTATTGGCATGCATGTTGTGGACCTTTGATTGACACAAAATTCTCCTTAAAATATCGTGTACCATTATTTGAATAAGATAAAGGGGGGCGGTGGGGGGGGGGGGGAATGACTATCCTAGCATAAGCTGGAAGAATATTTCAAGTTAGGAAGTGAAAAGATAATGCCAATGCATATTCCACAATACATATATCTTTTTTTAAGAAAAGGAAACAAAAATTCTAAAAGATAAGTGTGGTCATAAAGAGGATATTTAAATGTTCTGTTTAAGATTAATTTCCATGGATCAACCATAGTTGCCCTTTTTCTTCTCTTGTCCTTCTTGAGTTCATTAGTAACTATGGTCCTAGTTAAGCTTAAAGTTCCTTCAAAACGTGTTCAATAACTGCCTTGTTATTGTTTCTTATTAATGCTTAGAGCCAGAATATACCTTAGAATTCAACAACCTAATCACCCTATTTTATAGTGGAAGAAACTAAGGATCAAGAAAGTAAAATGATTTGCTACAGTTCAGAACAAAGACTTTCACTCTGCAACTGCTTCAGAACACCAAAGCATGCATATATTTGTTAATCACAAAAGCTGTATTGTGTTCTAATTACTGAAGTTAAATAAATCACAAAGCCTTAACTAGTTTTGCCCTAAAATGTGACCATCTTCATGATATGTATGCATGGTAGGCTCTCATTAACCTTCATCAAGTTTAAGCAGTGCTTGAATCTAATGCCTTCATTTTCAGTTAGCCATTATCTAATCTATTAAAATTGACCAAGCAAATATATAGTTTTGGGAATTTCAACATAATTTAGAAATTTTGTTGTTGTTTTTTTTTTGCACTGTAGATATTTTTCTTTTGCCCAAGGCAATAATAGACAGGAATACAAACACTGCTTTAAAGAGGGTGTTTGCTGATTTACATATTTTAAAAGCATTAGGATCAAAGGTAATGAGAATTTAATCCATATGGCGTGCAGAAGATAAATAAGAATATTAATACTGTATCAAATACTAATTAAAAGAAACACATGGATCCAATTTTAACAATATCACATAGGGATGAAATGATCTTTATAAAGCTAAGACCTGATTCTCTTGTAAACAAGATAGTTATGCTGAGTTGTTTTGTTCCCCTGAGGGTGAACTACTGTTTAGTTAATATACATAGTTTTCATAGAATCATAGTATCTATGAGACAGAGATCATGATTTAACAGTTTACAAAGTGCTTTTACATCTTTTTTCACATCTTTTTTTGATCCTCAAAGCAAAACTTTTAGTGAACTTGAACTCTTATCCCCATTTCACTGAAGAGAAAATAGGCTCATAGTGGCCAATGAACATGAACCTAATCTCAGTATTAATCTCTCTCTCTCTCTCTCTCTCTCTCTCTCTCTCTCTCTCTCTCCTCCTCCTCCTCCTCCTCTCTATTCCTCTCCCCCTTCTCTTTCCTTTAATGATAATAACTCAGAAAGGTACAGGGAGAAAAGCAGTCTCATTCACTGAGAATAATGGCTTTGTAAATTGGTACCTTTTTAGAGTATAAATAACTTTATAATCTTTATGCAAGTCATCTCACTTCTAGGAATCTAATTTTAGGAAATAATCCGAGATATGATCAAATAGTTGTGCCTAAAGGTGTTTATGGCAATTATAATTGAAAAATTTTAGTAAACCAAATGCCCAATAAAAGAATATTTAAATTATAGTACATCTTAAATGATGTAATAATAGAGAGCTATTAAAATCATGTTACAAAGAATATTTAGTTACCAACAACTGTTTTTATTTAAGTGTTAAGAGAAAAAAGTAGGATATAAGCTAGATAGTATAATTTTTTCATATATATTTATATATACCCACATATTTATATTTATTTTATCTGTATCAGGGGTCAGGAAATATTTTCTGTGAAGAACCAGAGAGTAAATATCTTAGGATTTGCGGAACATCAGGTCTCTTGCTCAACTCTGCTGTTGTAGGGTGAAAGCAGCCTAGACAGTACATAAACAAATCATTATGACTGTGTTCCAATACAACTTTACTCATGGACACTGAAATTTGAATTTTATATAATTTTCATGTGCCACAAAATGTTATCACCCCTGATTTTTTCAATCATTTAAAATTGTTGAAACCATTCTTAGTTCATGAGACATAGAAAATCAGCAGTGGGGAGATCCTGGGCTGACTCAGCAGGTTGAGTGCTCGTTTTGCAGCCCCGGGGTCCAAGGATCAAATCCCGGCCCTGGTACATGGGGACCCATATGCTGAACTGGGCTGTGCTTCTCATGATGTACAATTATGGAGACTGTTCTGGTCCCTCCCCATTCTCCTCTGTTTCTCTCTGTCTCAAAACAAAACAAAACAAAACAAAAACAATAAAAAAAAGAAAACAGCAGTGGGCCACATTTGGCTCAAGGGTATAGTTTGCCAACTCCTCATTTATACTTTGGAAAGAAATACCCTAAAATAGTTACTTCTAGGTAAGAGAATTATGAGAGGTTCTTATTTTCTACCTTAATATTCTTACCTATATATTCTACCCTTTCTATAGTATGTATATATTATATTTTGAGTGAGTATAAGAAAAGAATTATTTTTTAAAAGAATTTGTCCCAAGTTTGACACATGGTAGGTGGCAGGGACAAGTTTCACACAGAAAACCCCTTTCTACCATGCCCATTGCCTGCTAGAATCTCATGATTAGAAGGGTCTTTAGAGAACTATGAAAAGAACAACACTTTATTTTACAAAAGGAAGTGAGGACTCCAAAAACTTAACTGCTTTCTCAAGAGACACAGTGATCAATGGCAGAGTCCCAGCTACAGGCCCCCAGCCTCCTTATACAGTTCTCTCTCCACTTCCTGCCTAGGCATCCTTAGATGTAGGCAAGTTTTTTGTTTTGTTTTTTTAATTCTTAAATCACTTTTATTTTGAATATTCCCTTTACTTTCTGGTTCCTTTTTAGAAAGTACTTACAGGGGGAGCTGGGATGGCTCAGCAGGTAAAGTGCTCGCTTTGCAGCCCCAGGGACCGTGGATCAAATCCCGGCCCCAGCTCATGCAGACCCATATGCTGAACTGGGGTGAGCTTCCCATGCAGGAGGCCCGCAGCGCAGCTACTGCCCTGCACAGCCCCTGCCCACCTGTGTGGAATGAAACCAGGTTGAAAACTGATGACATATGTAAGTACGAGAGTGCTCTGGGCTCTCCCCCTTCTCCCTGTCTCTCTCTGTCTCTTGTCTGTCTCTGTCAAAAGCAATAAAATAAATCTTTAAGAGTAAGTACTTACAGCCACTTCTGTAAGCCAGGGATGTCCAACCTTTTGGCTTCCCTGGGCCACATTGGAAAAAGAAGAATTGTCTTGGGCCACACATAAAATGCACTAACACTAACAATAGCTGATAAGCTAAAAAAAATATATATATATATATTGCAAAAAATGATATCATAATGTTTTGAGAAAGTTTAAGAATTTGTGTTGGGCCACATTCAAAGCCATCCTGAGCCGCATGCTGCCCATGGGCCTCTGGGTGGAAAAGCTTGCTGTAGGCTAATTTATAAAAACACCAGAGGCCTGGTGTTCTATAATCCTTTATGAGAGAACCCCACATGTGGAATGAAGTAGGTAGCTAGAAGAAAAAACATTGTATACTTACCTTTGTCAGAAAGAGTTAATTTCTAGGGAAGCCGGGATGGCTCAGTGGGTTAAGTACTCACTTTGCAGCGCTGGGGACCCAGGATCGAATCCCAGCTCTGGCCCGTGCAGACCCGTGTGCTGAACTGGGGAGTGCCCCTAGTTCAGTTCTCTCTCTGTCTTTGTATCTCTCTGTCAAAAACAAATTTATTTATTTATTTTTTTTTTTAAAGAGTCAATGTATGAAGGTTCAGTTAGGTGGTTAACTGTCAGCCTTTCTCTATGAAAACATGTCCCTGGCCAGCCATCCTCAGGGAAGCTTCTCTGCTCCCCTGCATCTTCCAGGCCTTTAAAACCTTATCTACCAGTAAGCCATAGGCTATCTAGGGACAGGGCAAAGAACTAGAGCCACAAGTCCTGGGTTCTGGTCCTCATTCTACCGCTTAGCTCTACAGTCCTGAGAATGTTTTAAGGAAAGTTACTCTGCTGAAGCTCTCATGTCTCATTTTCATCTACTAGCAACATTTCCTGATCACCTAGAATTACACTGAGGTCACTGTGCTAACCTTGCCTGGAGACGGAAGGGTGAGTCAGTCACAGCACTGACCTTCAGTATCCATAACTACACCGTCTACTTCCCGGGCAGTTGGGTATCCAAGGTATCTGCATGACGCAGTTTGACAACTTGAGCATTATGCAAATATGAGAGGAGATTTTTATTATTATTGGTGTCTTTGCTCCTCACTAAAGAGTAAGAGGCAAGAGGCTGAGGCTTTCACAATGTTTAACCAGAGAAGGAGGACAGAGGAAAGCCCTGAGAGCATTCGAAGGCCTTAGGTTTCTATAAATAAGAACAGATTGTCTACAGGTTCTTTCCTTCTTTTTGCCAACATAAGAAGCTAAGGTGACGCTAACAGCAGTGAAGTGGTTTCCAGGTTGTGATTATTTTGAATTTGCAGGTGGTCTAATGGCTCTGAATTCATATCCCCCAAATATTAGAAGTATCACCTAAAAAATAAAAAGATTCCTATGTCCTTCGGATCACAAAGACTAAAGTTACAAAAACTTTTCCTATTCAGACAAAGGTTTTTGGTATTCTGAAGGTGCAAAGGGGAGACAGGTTATAAAGGATAATTCTAGTTTAAAAACCCAAAGGTGAAGGTCTTAATCATTCTTTAATATTTGCTATATTTGCCTCATATGGGTTATATGCACCCTGGGAGTGCTTAAATTATGTATATAAAACTGCATCTTAATATAAGCCCGCATGGTCCTTTATGATCACACATGTTTAATTATAAGATGACTTCATTGTAAGCCTTTTCCTGGCAAGTAACTGCATACCTAACTCAAACTAGCTGAAACAATAAAGAGGATTTATTTGCTCCCTTAATTGAAATGTCCTGAGTACATGAGGCATGACTTTATCAGAACTCGGGTTCTGTTCTTTGCAACTCTCTTAATTCTGTCATCCTGCATGGCTTAGCTTAATCAGCAGTTTGGTTTTTCTTAAGATGGCAAAATGGCTGCAGCCCTTTTAGACTTTACATCCAAATAAAACTTATTTACATGGAGATAGAGTCTCCTTATCCCAGAGTTTGATTGGACTACCCTTAACCAATCCTTGGCTGATGCTTGGGTTGTATG
The DNA here is from genome assembly GCA_004027555.1 of Craseonycteris thonglongyai. Classification (NCBI taxonomy): domain Eukaryota; kingdom Metazoa; phylum Chordata; class Mammalia; order Chiroptera; family Craseonycteridae; genus Craseonycteris; species Craseonycteris thonglongyai. The sequence continues at coordinate 27,815 of PVKE010001001.1, read as the reverse complement.
TATCTATTACTGTAAGGAAGGGAATGGGGTTACCCTGACTGAGACCTATTAGGGCCCATCCCTGTTCAGGGGCAGAGTCAGTCTCTCCTAAATACATTATTGCCATGCACTATGGGAGAAGTCGAATGGATATTAGGACAACAGTATTTATTTTATTAGCTAGGGTCTAGTCGGGAGACAGAAACCATACCAATTACTTTAGCAGAGAGAATTGAACAACTCTAGTTCAAGCTTCTCCACCCCACGGCCCACAGGCTGCATGCAGCCCAGGCAGCTTGAATGTGGCCCAACACAAATTCGTGAACTTTCATAAAACACTATGAGATTTTTTTGCAATTTTTTTTTTAACTCATCAGCTATTGTTAATGTATGTTATGTGTGGCTCAAGACAATTCTTCTTCCCATGTGGCCCAAGGAAGCCAAAAGGTTGAGCACCCCTGCTTTAGTTGTTAACCAGTATGAGAGAACTGAAGAGGCTGTAGGTATATGGCCGTCTCCTGGAGATAACAACTTTAGGAAGCAGCTACCACTCCTAGAGCTGTTCCTCTTTGAGGAACGAAGAGAAGATGTTGTCATTGTTAGGACTTGGGCTGGGAAGAGGGGCCCCACAAAGCTGAAATCCAGACCTCTGGGGAGGGTCACTGTCCAGCTAGTCCTGGGATGCAATGAGACTGCTCTGATTTCAGTCTTTTTTGCCTGGCCTTTTTCGATCTCTAGTGCAATTTAATATTTCAACAGAAGTGAGCCCAATATGCCAATTTTATTTAATTTCAAACCTATATTATTTCTCTATATTTTCTTTCTTCTCTTTTCTCCCCAATCTATCCACAAACTAGCAAATTTATGCAAGAGGAAAATACATATAGCTGCTATAGTCCTTGTTACCACAAATAAAATTATCATAAAGCCATAGTTGATATTCATAATTGACTTATTTCTTACTCTATGAGATCTCAGCCAGGACCTCATCTCATGATAATCTTTACCTGGCAAGGTAACCCACACCTCCCTCCTGGAAGGTCTGAATTTTCACTGGTTCTGCATATTTCTGCTTGTTGTAATTTCCCATGAACTTTTACTATTGGATATGGAAGTACTGAGAGGTATCCAGAGAATGTCCTGGGTTCCAGACAGAGGCATCTTTGTCCCCATTGTGCAGCGCCAATTCCCTAATGGTCAGATTAATACATCCATTAGAGTACTCCCTTTCTGTCCCCGTTGGTTCAGTGGCATAAGAAGCCCAAAGTGCCAAGTCTCACCTTCCAATTCAAGGGAACCCCTGGTGCAGTCCCTGCTGCAAGTGTCCCTGGGTACCGAGACCTGCAAACCACGGAGAACTCAAAGTTAAGGGGACAAGAAGCAAAAATTCTACGTAAAACTATTTGAATCATTTAGGAAGGAATTTTAAAAATCCAGAATGGACCCACTATTCTGATTCGTTACTCCCCTCAAATATGTATTTTTACCTTGGACTTTAATCTCCTGGAGGGCGATCTGTGCCTGTTTAATGTTTATAGGCCCAATGCGGCTTCATAACACCTGTAACCTGATAGGCAGTCAGTAAATGCCGGTTGTACATATAGGTAGATAGGTAGGTAGAGAGGGGCTAACTGCTAGTATCAAAGACTGAGAATTTTTTTCATTTTCATTTTAATATTGCTGGCTCAATACATGAAAACTAGATTTCTTCAGTCTCTGGTAGGAATAAAATCTGGTGAGCTGTGACTCAGCAGCCCCATTTATCAGAATTGGTTTGAAGATTACTAGTATATGAGTTCCTCAAAGGAGATGGTGGGTCCCTACTCCCTGTCAGCATGTCATGGCTTTGGGGTAGTGTTTAATATTACTGTGCACTTTAAAATGGAATATCTTAAATTTTAGAAGATTCATTTTCCTGTAAGTGACTTTAGTCTGGGGAATATTTCATTAGCTCCTCTTCCCAAATCCTGAGAAGTTTCTGAAATGTGAACCAAAGCGGTCTTCCACTGCCTGGAGCTCCTTCGTAACATCAAACGCCAAATGAAAGTGTTTTCCTCAAACCTCAAGCATTTCCAAGTATTAAATGTGAAGAGGAAAGATTTTGCTCTAACTGCAAAGTGTTTTACAACTTCAGGGTAAATGAGAATACGTGTGTATGTGTGTTTCCTGTTTAATACTGCTGAGATAAATTTAATATTATTCCCAAACCCTCTGTAAACATAATCGCACAAACAATACCTATTTGGGGTATTCTGAAGTGTTAATTAGGAAGAAGTAGCAGGGATATGTACCTTCCCCAGAACACAGCCAAGCTGTCAGCCAGAGAGAAATTGGGTTCTTGGCACACAAGGTCACTGTGCCCACTTAGGATTGTAATATCTGGGAACCTAAGATGGGCAATTTCAGGGGAGGATACAGAGGAGGTCAAAAAGGTGACCAAGCACATTAATTTTAATTAGATCTGTGAGAGGGGACCCCAAAAACTCCTGAATTTATTTATAAAAAATTATGTACTTATTCTCACATGTTTAAACTTAAATCTTCAAAGTATTCTCCATCACCTATCGAGATTCTCTTTTCATTGCTTAAGACAGTTTGAACTCGTGCATTTTGATGCCTTTTAGAGCTTCTGGATTTTTGTTGTTTTGTTTTATTTTGTTTTTGGTTTTGGTTTTGGTTTCACCTTTTCCTCATAGGCAAACCATTTCCCTTTGAGGACTTTTTTCATCAGGGAAACAAAAACAATGTCACTTGGGGTGAGAGGAGGTGAATAGGGAGGGTGGGGCAACAGGGGTCATGCTGTTTTTTGGTCAAAAACTGCAGAACACTCAGTGCGGTGTGGACAGGTGTGTTGTCATGCCACATGTTGTTCATGTAAATACCACATCATGAAATGGGAAAATGCATTGAAAGAGTATCCAAAAAAATGTTACTGAAGCTGAATGCAGCCTCTCACAACGCCAGCTGGTACATGGATGCAGATGGGCTCCTAGAACACTCACCTAGCAGGGAAGCCTGTGCTATAAGAGGCCTGCCCTCCAGAAGAGAATTCTGTTTTGTTTTGGGGTTTTTTTGGAGTCTCCTTTTACGCTTTACGAAAGCATTATTTTAAGAGCTGGCCTGGACTTTAAAAACAGAACAGCTATTTTGTATTTGAAGTTTCACCCTATCCTGAGTCTCTATGAAGTACTTTGTTTTAAATAAATAATATCAAAAATAGTTCTCTGTGAGAGGGTATTGGAAACTTAGTGAACATTTTCTGTTGAAGGATTTCAAAAGCATCCGAAGGTAAATATAGTCAACATTCTTAATTACTGATAAAATTTGCATTTTACATAATTTATACTTTAAAAAATGCATTAAATATCCTTAATATATTCACTGCATTATCTACAATTTTCACTCATTTCTCTACACTAACCCGCTAAAATATTCGCCTGTTCACTTGTGAAGCTTGTTTTGAAGAGTAGATTTTGTGGTCTAACTAAAGAGAACCCCAGGAACTGTGCTGTCCGCAGATGATGCTGACATTGCATGGAGGTCGTGGAAAGCTTCCTGAATGCTTGGAGCTTTCTCAGGAGTCCCAAGGAACTTGGTGCTTTATTAGAAAAATGACTTTGTTATAGAATTTCTACATATTATAGGGAACAAGTTACTGTTTTTAAGAAATTCATATTCTAATGAGTCCATAAATCCTGGGCAAACTAAACGTTAATGGATTAAAATTTAATTACTCAGCATTTTTGTCACCAGAGAAGCAACTGTTCTATAAACACAATAAAACATACTTCTTGGTTTTGTGAATTAGAGAAACTATGACCTGCAAAGAACTAGAGAATCAGCATGGCCACCACATTTGAAGATTGATGATTTGTAAACATTGTTCTTTCGTGGATCAAGACCTTAAAGGTCCAGCCATTGCCAGATACAACCCCAGTAGTGCTTTGGTTTTTATAATAAATATTTTTAAACACTGAGAAAATAAAAATTTTTTAAATTACAAAAATACTCCCATAATAGGTCTTACTATCTTAGCTTACTGCTTCAAGTTTTCTTTTAAGTTCGAAATGCTGTTGAAACTCCCCATTCCCCTATCCCAATCCTAGCCTTCCTCTCCATTTCCACAGGTGCAGTATCGTTATCCTGAATTTTCATTTCATTCCCTAGGATGTTTTGAACTTTTTACTAAATGTGTAGTCATGGGATTCAGGACACACAACCCCCAAATATGTCACCTGGGTATGACATTTCAAGCTGGAGGAATTCGAGAAATGGCATGTGCAGGAAGGACTGTCTGACCTTCCCCTGAAGCAGGTCATAAAACCCTCTTGCGAGAGGTGGCCTCTCTATACCTGGAGGGAAGGAGCTTCCTTATCGCTGAAGAGAAGAGACACAGCGTGGAGCCTTAAACACGCCTCGCTAAATTTCCCGCAGCTTACTGCACCCGGCTCACCTTTGTCCTGACACATAGTTCCACAACTTCCCAGGCTTCATCAAGCCTAGCATAAAATAGTCGGGTTTAACCATTTCTTCGGGTTTTCATTCCTTATAAAGGCTCTCGTGTCGTGTAAAACTTAATATTAAACAAATGTGTTTGCTTTTCTCCTATTAATCTGTCTTTGTCTGTTGAATTTTCAGACTTAGCCAGGGACCCTAGTAGGATTGAGGAAAACTGACATGGGAAAAGAAGCTACTTTTCTGTTTTTCCTGTAGAGATAACCAACCAGTCCTGCTCCACTTGTTGAATTGTATGTCCCTTCTCTACTGACTTACAACATAGGCTGTATTTGTTTCCTATTGCTTCTGTAACAAATTACTGCTAACTCAGTAGCTTAAAACAACTCAAATTTTCTCTTACAATTCATAAGATCAGAAGTCCAAAATGGATCCTGCTAAGCTAAAATCAAGATGTTGGCAGGGCTTCCTTCCTTCTAGAGGCCCCAGAAGAGGATTCGCTTTCTTGCTTTTTCCAGCTTCTGATGCTTTCTGCAGGCCTTGGATCGTGACCCCATTTCTCGATCTTTAAAACCAGCAGTGTCAGGCCAAGTCCTTCTCACAGTGTCATCTATCTGCCATTGACTCTTCTTCTGCCTCCCATGTCCACTTTTAAAGACACTTGAGATTACATTACCTCACAATCACAAGGTCCAGAGTTTACTTCCCGGCCCCAGCCTGTGCAAGCCTGTATGCTGAACTGTGGAGTAACTGGTAACCACTGGGATGGCTCAGCATTGAGGGCACTCTCCTCCCATGCAGGAGGCCCCTAGCCCAGTTCCTGTCCTGTGCAGCCCCACGTGCACCTGTATGGAGTGAAACCATATCACAACTAATGACGTACAACTATGGAGACTGCTCTGGGCTCTCTCTCTCTCTCTCTCTCTCTCTCTCTCTCTCTCTCTCTCTCTCTCTCTCTCTCTCTCTCTCTCCCCTTCTCTCAAAACAATAAAATAAATCTTAAAAAAAAATTAAACACATGAAAGGGATGATCTGAAAGGGGAAGTTCAGAAGGCTATGGGAACCTGTAGCAAAGGAACATAGCCTAGTCCAATGGGTCAGAGAAGATTATGCTAGTGAAGTTATAACTCAGCTTAGAATTCAAGGATGAGGAGAAATTAGTCTTGTACAATATAGCAAGAGGTGTTCTCAAGGCAGAGGAAATGATGGCAAAAACTAGGAGAAAAAGAAAGCAAGGGACCTCCTCCAAGAAACTAGAAGTACTGAAAGGAGTCCAGTCCACATGGTTCACAGTGTACCAGAAGTTTGAAGAGGTGGTCAGGAGACAGATCTTATGAACAGGCTAAGGATTTGGAATCTTATATTTTGGGCATTTTCCATAATATGTTAATAGGACTCCTTTCTCACTAGTAGATATTCATGGATGTTTGTTACATGATTTAATACAAAAGTCAGTTAGACTTCCTTCTCTCTATGCATCTCCTCAATAAATAGGAAATTGAATACCACTTCTCAAACAGCTATAGTCTGTGCTGACTCCAGAATCACCACATAAGCAGCTATTAGGAAAAGGGCAAGCTGGTTGGAGAGCTACTAGAGGACTAGCTTTGAAGCTGTATTTATACTGTTGGCCCACTGCTTCTACTAGTTTGAGTGTTTATTGAGGAGGCTGTGGAAAGAGTGTTGATGCAGATTACGGGATAGAGCCCCAAAGCCACGCTGACCTGCCTTTTGACTTTGTGATTAGCTGCAGCCACCTCTGCAAATTGGGTCTTGCTCAACCCTCACAATTTTAGTTAAGCAACTTAGCCTCTATCTGATATATTACAAAAGCTAGTATTTACTTTATGTACAACAATAACATGCTTTTGATGATGGTGGTAAATGTAAATGTAAATGAGGTGAGGATCTCTTGTGGCAATTTTAACAAAACTAGCAAAAATATACAGAAGAAAGAAGTCAAAGATGTATATCATTATTAGCAAGTAAAAATAACCCCCCAAATCAAGGATCACCTTAGTCTAATGTAAGATATACCCCAAGGTTAGACACACCAACAATTATAAGGCAGCCTATTGATTTACAAAATACCTTCTATTTACTTTTCAGGAAGAAAAACAAAATCTTTGTAGGGGCAAAGGCTCTTTCATGCAACATACTTTGCGAAGGAGGAGTTCACTGTAATCCGATTCAAGTTTGTGGTGGCTGGAGCCATACTACCTGTTTGTCTGGAAATTTTCCAAAAAGTAAAGGGACTGGAATTTCTAGGGTTTGATGTCATTCAGAGAAGCGGTTTGGGAAGAGCTGAGGGTAGAAATATGAAGTTTAGCATACAACTGCTGCTTCTTTTCTTAGATTCCGGAAAGAAAACAGAAAAATAGGGACTTTGGGGGCACGTGTGTATGGGATGACTTCAAACCTTGGGGGAAGCCAACCTCACTGCCCTTCTCTCCAACCCTAAGCTCATTGCTGGGGTCATTTTCTTTCACCAGACATCTCTGGTTAGACCTGCCCTAAACCACAGGGACATGGCTGCTCAGACAGGGCAGCCTTGATTTACAGGTGCTCAGTAAGGACTCTCTGTGTTCTCTCAGCCTCTTGCCTTTCCTCACAATTCTCTCCCCTTTCTCTTCCTCTGTTGCTCTTCTCGCATCTATTTCTTAAAAAAATAAAAACCCCAGCAGGAGTTCTGACTTTTAGGTCTCCCAGGAGAGTGAGATAAGTATTTAGCAACAGGCATTCAATATTTAAACCTTTTGTTAAGAAAAACAATTGTCATCACTGGTTTTTTCCTTGTAGGGACCAGGGGAGAAGGACTTCCTCTTTCACTCTCCCACAAATGCTCTTCTGAGCCTCCTACTCTCTGGAGGTCGACAGGCCTTTTTCAGAAACAGCCTCCCTCAGAGGGTATAAAAGTTGAAGCTTGCTAGTAGACACAAGCCTCTCCGCAGCTTTGAAACCAGCCCTGGCTGGAGGACTGAGAAACCAACCTTGCCTCAGGGCCCTGTGGCCACTCCTGCCGCTGTCCCTGCCCCCTGAACTGCACCCTGCAGACCCCACACTCTCCATCCTAACAGAACTCAGTGGACTCTGATTTTCGTGTTGGAGTATATTTGTGTGCGTTAATGCTCGTCTTCCCCACCAGACTAACAAATTCTTGAGAGTGGGGACCAAGTCTCATTCCACCTCTGGTCCCCACTGAGTCCTGACCGGAAAGAAGGTGCTTGGAAGAGAAGAGAGCTCAGCCTCACCTGTGGGCAGAGGGGAAGGCCCTCAGTTAGTGGCGGGGTCCCTTCTCCCTGAGCCTTGTCCCACGGGCTGTGAGGAGTATTGCATCCCTTCTAAGTTTGCCATCACTATTGGCCACATCCAGGGGCTCCATGGGAAACAAAGAACGACAGATCAAGCCTGAAGGCATCATTTTGTGTGTGTGAATTTCTACTTAGGGTCACTGGTCGCTATTCACAGGCCTTTTCTCCAAGGGATCCATTTCTGGAAGAATTGAATTTCTCTGTAGAAAAATAAAGTTAGGTACTAGGATTGTTGACTCACAGGAAATAAAAACAACAGAAACAGATATTTTTTGAGCATTTTACTCTGCACCTACACCTAGGTTCCCCACACACTATCTTAGATAAGACAATGTCTGTACAGGGAGGTACCGTTACTCTTTCACTGATGAGGAAAGAGGTTCAGTACCTTGCCCAAAGTCACACAGTTGGCAAGCAACACACCCTGACTTCAAACTCAGGTCTCATGGTGAGGAACAAAATTGCTTCTACCTGACGATGTTATTTTTCATACACAGCAATAACCTTTTATAAACAAAAAAAATTAAACCTCAGAAAGCAAGCTAATTCACAAAACACCGTTTTGTTTTCAGTGTATCCTGGCAAACAGCTATTTTCATCCTCTCCTGTGCCTGTCTTGCTTTCTTTTCCTCTGTCTGTAATTATGCTCACGCAATGACAAACAAGTGGACCAAAATAAAAATGTATGTCTTATATATGAGTACATGCTATGAGGCATCTGGCTAATTAAGCAAATCTGAATATTTTATTTGATTTTAAACTTTTCATCCAGGATTATGGTCCCCCTGTGGGGTTCTATTTTATGGTTTATCTCCCTTCAATAAACTTGGAAAATATTATAAAATTGAAGTGGATAAGCTATAGATATCTCTACAAAGCTGTAGAGAATGCTTTTTTCTGGGTTGTTTTTTTTTTCTCTTTTGAAAGAAAAGCAGAATCTGTACACCCATCACCATTTTCTGAAGTACTCTTATTTATTTACCAATTAGTCAGCACTGTGAATGGGGTGATTTAATGATCTCTCATATGATTAATGCATAACTTTATTAATTGAGCCTATGGAGATGAAGGGTAGATATAAATTAATGTGGAAAATGTATCACTTGTCATTCCTTTAAGGAAATACTTGTACAGTTCTTTTCAACTGCCCTTGACATTTTTCTTCTTTTAAGTGTTTCTTGAATTTTAGGTAAAATCATAGGGATCAGGTGTTGGTTTGGACCTTTCACACTTGTTAACACGGTTAACAAGACCTTTTATTGATCTGTAAGTTGAGAGTCTTTCACAGGGAGAAGGCAATAAGTTTAAGTGAAAAGGCAACAGAATTTCCAACATTGCCATCAGCCAAACAAGCTGCTGATGAGTTATTTTAGGCTGTCTGTCTTTGATTCTGATCCTTACGAGGAAAACTAAAATAAGTCAGTGGACATTAGGTAGTTTCCTAGAAACCTGAGGTGCTTTCAACAAGTCAACATAAGTGAGAACATTCCCACTTTCTCGGCTTTTGAGTCCCAGGTCTGGGCTGCTGATCGTATTCCTCTAGTATAGCCCTTCTCAGCCTTGGCTGCACATGACAACCACCAGGGGAGCTTTAAAAAGTAACGACCTGCCTGGCTCTTAACTCCAGAGATTCTGATATAATTGTTCTTGGGTGTGGCCTGGCCATCAAGATTATTTTAAAGTTCCCCAGATGACTTTCATGTGCAGCCAAGTTTGAAAACCACAGCTCTAGGGACATGCACGAAGAGGAACCCTGATAAACAATCCTTACACATAAATTCCAGCATGTCCTTGGGTTGCAAATGTTTCTACTAGCCTGAATAACATAGCCCAGGTGAATAAGGGCTCAGGTGACTCTTCATGACCTGAGCCAAGAATTTCAGAAGTCACTTGAGCGTTCTTTCTTTTATGGAGGACCAAAAGTATCTGTTCTTATACCTAGCACACCTCTGAAAGCTCAGGACAAAAAGAAGCAATGTGGTTGAATAGTTTGCTCACCTTCACCACCTGCCTGCATTTTATTTATTTATTTTTTAAAAAGATTTATTCTATTGTTGGAGAGAAGGTGAGAGAGAAAGAGGGGAGGGCTCAGAGCAGTCTCCACAGTTGTACACCACTAGCTGTGACATGGTTTTATTTCACCCAGGTGGATGTGGGGTTGCACAGAGCAGGAACAGACCCAGGGCCCCCCCACATGCAAGGTGAGAATCCCCGCCACTGAGCCACCCCAGTGTCTACCAGTTGTGCCACAGTTCAGCACGTGGGGCTGAACAACCTGGAGCAAGGAACTGAACCCCGAACCCCACGACTGTGAGGCAAGCATTCAACCCCTGCGCTATCCCAGTATCCCACCTGCTGCATTTTCAAGCCTTGAGCTCTTGCAGAACCACCCTTGCCTGTGTACACCTTTTGTGGTTTTCTAGGAGTGGACACAAGGTCACATTGGGCATGCGCATGCTCTCAAGCATGTCCCCTTGTAACATTTGTGAGATGACTAACCAACATTAAGGGTACCATTTGTGGCTAATGGAACCGACCCAGGTGCTCGGAAAACCTATAGCTGTGGCACTTTATTAGCAACAGGCTCTGAATAAGCAACTGAGTAGGGAAATAGAGTCCCAGCGCTTGAAGTTGGAAATTACCTCAAGAAATCACACAGTGTTTGTTTAGAAAGAGAAGGTTGTATTAGCCTCTCTTAGGAAAGTGGCATCTTTGGCAAAGTGAATTTACTAGGCGGTGGAGTGAAAAGTAGAAACTAGAATGCAAGTCTTCTGGTAGACTCTACATGACCCGGTAGTAGATCTTTATGTTGCTTTCTGTTTGATCTTTGACTTTGTGGTCAAAACATAATGTAGCCATTATAGTTTGGTTGCCTTTACCTTGTGAACTAAAGTTCACAGGCCCAGTTGACTTTCAGCTCCTCTGAACTAGACTCAACAGAAATATGAGGTTGAGAGCAGTGATTTTCACAGAAGGCTAGGCCTTACCAAAGTGATTTATGTGTTTTTGCTTGGAGACTATATTTTAATGCTGAGATTTTTCTGATTATCTTTCTGTGTGCACCCGCTCACCACATGGGCTCTTAATTTAGAAAATATTCAGCAATTACATGTGGAATTGATACTTTACATAAAAGCAAAAATGGTGCCTGTTATGTATGTTACTGAAAAATTTGATGTCTTTTATTTTTCTGGCAACAGAGATACGTGACCCAAAGAAATTGCTCATTATTTTTCATTTTCTGTGAGATGAAAAGTTCTTAATTTAAAAGCGGAGCTGCCCCTGAAGAAAGGTCACATGGTGGAAGTTTGGGTTTCAGTGGTCCTGATAATTTTGCCAGGCACCAGAGATTCTGCCATGTGCTCATAAAATTTAATTATTGATGGCTCTGAATCAAATCTAAATTTGATTTAAACTAAATCTAAAATTTTGTGAAATTAATTTTGATGTCAAAACCAAATACTTCGGATCTTTGTGGAAAGTAATTCTTCCAAGAACTGCTACTTTGACAGTTGATTATCCAAATATTTAACATTTTGTATAAACAACACTTAAGTAAACGCTTTGGAACTCATTTTTTTTTTTTTTTTTTTTTTTTTTTAATGAATGGGTATGCCTTGCCAAGTCCACCAAATGTCCACAAAGTTAGAATTTCAACATGTTTGTTGAAGGGGCCCTTTGTGACATAGAAAAGTAATGTCAACTGAGTATAAACAAAGGGCTTAGATATCAGATTGCTTTCACACCTGCCTTTGTGATGGTGCATGACATGGATTTTTTTTAATTGTTTTGTTGAATTTACATTAACAAAGGTAAAGGAAAGAAAGCAACTACTCCCAAACACAAAACCATAGAGGATTTACCACTGGATTAGCTTGGTCAAAATATGCCTCAGATTTGTTGCTATCTGTAGTTAATGTTTTTTATCACAACCCTTGTCCAAATTATGGTCAATGCAGAGGCAAAAGTGATACACACACACACTCATAGATACTACATATGCACATATATATATGGCATATATTATTTTCTTTATAGATATAAGTATATATTTCCTGTATATTTAATATATACACATATATATGAAGGAAATTGATTTTCTTTATATATAATGCAATATATATAAAGGAAATTGGAAGTTAGCTTTGAAGACAAAAGTCTTTGTAGAGTTACTTCTTTGAAAACAACCAAAAGGCATAGAAGAGGGAATGTTTCCTATGAATACGAATAAAAGGACAAAAATTTTTAAATTGAAGGTGTTTTCTCAAAAGTTATATTCTTAATTTTCTCCTTTGAGTATAAGAGTTGATACCCTAAGATGTTTGGAAACAAATATTATGCACTACTTCGGAAATGGAAAGGGAATTGTTTGGGAGAGAAAAAGTTTGAAGAAAATAGCCTTAGCTGGTATGAGGAGAGAAGTGTTTTGTTAGTTCTTGGTCTGTTTTGGGCCTGGCTCCTTCATTACAGGTAGATTAAAAATAAGATATGTTAATGTGAGGTAGGAGCCATAATGAGGAATTTCATTAGATGTAAAACCAAAATATGGAAGCCATTCAAAATGGCTTCTCTCCATCAGGACCTCTGGGATACTGGGAAAAGCACTTGGCTGACCTGTTCTCTTTACACTCACAGTCCCTCAGACTTTTGACTTTGCAGTGGGACCTTTAAGTTAATTAACCTGAGAGAATGTCCCAGTATTCAGAGACCACAGATTCCTGCCATGATGGGCTAATAGAAGAAAAAGGTCATAAAACCACATTTACTCTCAACATTTAAAAGGGCACATCATCAAACCGGGCCTTTGGATACTTTATTCCTTCTCCTTCCCTCCTTGGAACTTTTTTCCCCCAGTAGCCTCAGGCATGATAATTTTTTTCTTTCCTTAGCAAAATCTATTGACATAATTATTAATTTAGGTTTTTGATTGCTCTCCTTTGAGCACCAGCGGATTCCTGTGGATTTAAGAGCTTGTACTGTATCAATATATGCCTGCAGTTTTAGACCTTCACAAATGCTAATCTCATGCTCAAGAGGCCTAAAACTCATGGGTCTCTGTGTTAAAGGTACATAGGGCCTCTATTATTTCTCATGATTATGCTAAATGAGTTTAAACCAATTTCTCTGACAACAAAAATTAAAAATCAAAAAGGTATTGGGGTTGTAAACCATACCTTTTCACATTTCAACAGACAAAAGAGATATTCTGTGAAAACATGAGGTTAATGACAACACAGGTCAGTGATAATAAAGGAAGGCTAACAGTCATCAGTTGGGATGTCATCGTGGTAAGAGAAAGTGCAGCAGAATAAGAAAAAAGACTTTTTTTTTTGCAAATCCCCTCACAGATTTTTGGCAAGGCCTGGAATCATAGAACTTTAGAATTAAAAAGAATCTTAGGGGAAGCCGGGATGGCTCAGTGGGTTAAGCACTCACTTTGCAACCCTGGGGACGGAGGATCGAATCCCAGCCCTGGTCCGTGCAGACCCCTATGCTGAACTGGGGAGTGCCCCCAGTTCAGTTCTCACCCCAGCCCAGTTCCTGCCCTTTGCAGCCCCAAACCCACCTGTGGAATGAAACCATGTGGAAAAACAAATGATGTGCAACTGTGGAGACTGTTCTGGGCCCTCCCCTTTCTCTCTATCTCTTTCTCTGTATTTCTGTCTCTCTCTCTGTCAAAAACAATAAAAATAAATCTTAAAAAAAAATTATTAAAAAAAAAAAGGATCTTAGAGGTCATCAAGTCTAACCCTCTTGTTTCACAGGGGAGCAACCACACTTCCTGGCTAACTCTCTTTATGTTTCCTTCCCCAGCCTATTGCTAAAAGAATAAGGTATATGCAGGATGTACAAATAGTATTATGTATGAAACTCATTAAACATGAGAGCACAAATCTAGAATGAGTTGCACATACTTTATTTTTCAGCAGAAGTTCTTTATACCTACCATTTTGTAGTTAGCATGCAGTCACTTCTCAACTCAAGGCTGTATATAGGCATACATCATTTTGCTCTTCGCTTTACTGCATTTCAAAGATATTGCTTTTTTTGTTGTTGTTTACAAATTGAAGGCAAGACCCTCCACCTGCAAAAACATTACGATTTGCTTTATTGTGATATTCGCTTTATTGTAATGCTCTAGAACTAAACCCACATTGTCTCCAAGGTATGCCTGCATTTCATTTATTAAATAACTACTTCACACCAGGCACACCCCCTATACATTATCATACTCAGTCTTCAGTATTCCCGCTGAAGTAGTTTCTTTTTGTTTGTTTGTTTTTTTACTTTTATTTACACATGTGAAAAATGAGGCAGGAGGAAGTTCAATCATTTGGTCAAAATCCCTATTGTTGATTTTGCAGCTGGGTCTATCTGAATGGAAGTCCTTATGACAAGGGCACTACCTCTTATGTGTATTATAAAATTACTCTTATATGTGTCTTTCTGTTGATAGAGGTGCTTCTTGAGGATGTTTTAAGTGGGATGGAGTACAAATATCACCAACAAGCTTTATATTGTGGTCAGGTTGATGAACCAGCTTGGCAATAATAACAAAACTGCTCTTCAAACACAGAATTAAAGTGATATTTCCCAGTAAGATTTCCTTTAATAAGCCCATGCTCTGTGCCCTGAATGAAGAAGAAATGGAACCAAAGATTTGCAGAATATTAGAGCAAGGAGAAATGTCAGAAAGTCTCTCTAAAGTCCTCAATAAACCCATGAGAAAACTGAGGCTCAGAGAAATGAACAGACTTGCCACCATTTTTTATATTAAGACAAGATGAGCGATTGGATTGATAGGGAAAGGGAAGGGAAGGCAATTCACATTTCTTGAGCACTTACTGTGTAGCAGATGCCTTTTGAATATCATTTCTTTTCATCTGTTTCTCTCACTGAAGACAGGGATCTTGTCCATGCTATTTAATGATGTATTCTTTTTTCTTTTTTTTTAAAGGAACTTTAATGTTTGTATTTATTTATTTATTTATTTATTTTTGAGAGAGAGAGAGAGAGAGAGAGAACTGAAATGGGGGAGCTCCCCAGCTCAGCACATGGGTCCACATGGGCGGGGGCCGGGACCCGATCCCCAGTCCCCGGTGCTGCAAAGTGAGCACTCAACCCACTGAGCCATCCCAGCCTCCCCTAATGATGTATTCTTGGTGCCGTCATACAGCCATAATAGATGCTCAGTAAACATCACTGACAGTTTGAACACAGTAATGGATGAATCCTTTACCAGTTTTAAGGAGTCTTATCATCTTCATTTTACCAATGAGAAAACTGAGGTTCAGTGACCTGGTGTTACTTACCCAGGTTCACAGAGTTTTTCTAAATCTGCTTACTCTAGGGCCACATTCCCTTGCACACATTAGCATAGACAGATACACCTCCATCTCCAAACAGATCAACAGACTTGAATACCAGCTTTTACAGCCTCTCTTCCACCTCTGGAGAACAGAGATGAGAGTGAAGTCTTTAAGTCCTACAACATCATTATTCTCACAAAACATACTGGGATCTACTTATAGTATGCTGTGAGGTATCATAAATAATTAAAAGAGAACTGCACATCTTAAAATAAATGAGCTCCATACACTTGAACATGATGCAGCCTTGGCTGTCTACTATCTTATTTCCAGCTCTCTCTGATGTACACGCTGGTAGTCATTAGTCAGGAGCATCTGTAAGATTTTCCTATGTCATGAGATGTCTGGCCATTTTACATAGAGATTATTTCATGGAGCTTACTGATTTTGTACATTGTGATATTCATAATGACCCTGTAACCAACAACTGTTAGTGTTGTCAGCCCAGCATTTTTTTCTCCTTTACTTCTGATCACCTCACCTTCCTGCCCTTGGGTAATTGTCTCCCAACACGCTCTCTGGCAAATTATGCTAACTCTTGGTCAAAATTTTGGATATATGACCCAGGCCTGGTCCTACACAATCACTTATCCTCCTGGCCACTGTGATTGGTCCAGAGTAGGACAAATGCCTCAAGTTAGACCTATCTGAGATTTTACGTGTGGCTACTTCCCAACCACCAAACCGCATCGTCCCACCCTACCACTCTCACCAACACTGCCAAGTATAGAAAGGCTATAAGAAGTAAGAGAATATGATCAATTCATAGGGAGGAACAAAGCTTAGAGATGGAGGGAAAGGGGGACTGTAAGAATACAAAGGATAGTAGATTACATGATTTAAGTTCCTGGAAAACCTGGAGCTGGCTCTTCCTCCCAGACTGTTCTGTGAAGTAAACCAATGTTTCCTGTGTCTGGTAAGCAACTTTGACGTGGTCTCTGTCACTGGAGCTGACAGACATCTAACACATTATCTAATAGCAAGTGAGAATTTTACCACAGGCCTGGGGGGACTGAACAACAAAATGGCGAACTTCATGCTATGAAATCATTGCCCTGAGGGTGGCAGGTCCCAAGCAGCCCCTTGCTTGGTACAGAACCCAGTGGCAGGTGTGTTGAGGTAAATGGTGCCCCCAGCTAAGATCAGCCCCTCTTGTGCCAACCCCAGTCCCACCTATATTTCATGAAGTCCCTGCCTCCTCCTTGCAGTCTTTCACACTTGCTTTTCCCTGTTGCTCATGGCTTCTCTGTGCTTATGCACCCTCTCACAGCACACACACACCTTCACTGCTGAACTGTACTTACTCACTTTCATCTGTAATTTTTCTGTCTAATTTATCAAAGACAATCTAGTACCAGGCACAGATGGTGATTTTTTTTTTCAATTATAGTTGACATATAACATATTGTACAACATAATGATTAGACATTTATATAACTTACAAAGTGATCACTCCCATTAAAACCAGTACCCATCTGATACCACACAAAGTTATTGTAATACTACTGACTATATTCCCCATGATATGAGGGGTGATCAAGAAATCTATGGAACAAGTTATCAGAGAGGTGGGAGTGCTAGTGCACACAGTTTGATTGTGTAACTTATTATAAACATATGTGCCAAATTTCACCCTACTTGCACCCATGTTCTTTCACACATCATTGAAGAAGCACATCAAATAAAAAGAAAACCTCAAGTATGAAAAAAATTGAATTCTGTGTCATCATTAAGTTCCTCACAAAACAAGGGAAAACACCTCAAACCATTTTGGAAGAGATGTTAGCAATATACAGGGAAATCCATGGTTTACAGGTGACATAGCCTTTCAGACAAGGCAGGAAGTGGATTGAAGATGACCTCCGTCCAGGATGCCCTGTTGAGGCAACTTCCTCAGACATTGTCAAAAAAGTTCAATACTTGTAGTAGAAGATGCCAGATTGAATAAAAATTTGCAGAAGTGATTGGAGTATCACCTACAACCACTTTGAATATTCTCCATCAGCATAACAGCAGCCATAATTACCCCCAATGCAAGTCAGTGCAAGATGGGTATCAAGAATGCTCATACCACTTCAAAAACAAGCGCATTCAGTGTTTTTGAACCTTCACAAGAGTTTTTGGACCTCTGAAGAGACAGCAAAGATGAAGTTTTCAACCGGGTTATCACTGCAGATGAAAGCTGGCTTCTTCATCATGAGCCTGAGTTAAAGCAGGAGTCCATGCGGTGGCATGAAAAGGGTACGTCACCCCCTAAGTAGTTCAAGGTACCTCAACCTGCCAGAAAAATTATAACAGCTGTTTTGGGGATATGCAGGGTATCCTGCTCATCAATTACAAGGGTAAGGTTGTCGCAGTAACTGGAATATACTATTCCAATCTGTTGAAAGAGGTTTAAAAATCTGTGGAGGAGAAAAGAAGAGGAAAGTGGACCAGAGGGATGCTGCAGGACAACACACATGGGCACAAGAGCAATGTTGTGTTGGCTACTCTTCATGACTGTGACTTCCAAACGTTAAACCACCCTCCAGATTTGGTGCCATCTGATTATTATTTGTTTGCAAATATGGAAAAACAGCTTCAAGGGGCAAAATTTACAGAGAATGAAGAGGTTAAAGCTGCAATTTGAGGGCAAAAACAAAACTTTTTTTGAGGGCATAAATAAATTTATTGAAAGATTTGAAAAGTGTATCAGGATTAAGAGTGAATATATTGAAAAGAAAAAATAATAAATAGGTTTCTTTATCCTTCTTCATTTTGTGAATTTCTTGACTACCCTCATATACTTTACATCCCCACAACTCCTTTGTAACTACCAATTTGTACCTTTTAATCCTCTCCCCTTTCACTCATTCCCCAACACCCATATTATCCAGCAGCCATCAAAATGCTGTCTGTATCTACGAGCTTCTTTCTGTTTTGTTTGTTCATTGAGACTGTTCTCTAGATTCCACATATAAGTGAAGTCATATGACATTTATATTTCTCTGTCTGACTTACTGTACTCACTACAATACCCTCTAGGTCCATCCATGTTGTTGCAGATGGCAAGGTTTCATTCTCTTTAATGGTTGAGTAATATTCCATTATATATATGTACCACCTCTTCTTTATTCATTCATCTATTGAAAGATGCCCAAGTTGCCTTCATATCTCAGTTATTGTAAATAACACTGTGGTGAATATCTGGATGCACATGTCTCTTTGAAGTTGCATTTTGAGTTTCATTGGGTGCATACCCATAAGTGGAATTTCTGGGACCTTCTTTGCCTCTCATTATATAGCCTTTGTTTTAAAATCTACTTTATCTGTTATAACTATTGCTACCCCAGCTTTTTTTTTTTCTTTTTTCATTTTCTTGACATGTCTTTTTTTATCTTTTTACTTTCAATGTGTCTTTTGATCTAAAGTGAGTCTCTTGTAGACAGCATATCTAAGGGTCTTGTTGTCTTATCCATTCAGCCAGCCTATGTCTTTTGATTGGAGCATTTCATCCATTTATATTGAAAGCAATTATTGATAGATATGTGGTTATTTTCATTTTATTCATATTTTTTATCTTTTTTTTTCTTTCTTGTTCTTCTTAATGAAGTCCCTTTAACATTTCTTGTAATACTGGTTTGATGGTAATGAACTCCTTTACCTTTTTCTTGTCTGGGACACTCTTCATCTGTCCTTTGATTCTAAATGATAGTTTGCTAGGTAGAGTAATCTGGGTTATAGGTCCTTGCTTTTCATCATTTTTACTATTCTGTGCCAGTCCCCTCTGGCTTGAAAAGTTTCTGTTGAGAAATCAACAGACAGTCTTATGGGAACTCTTCTGTAGGTAACTAACTACTTTTCTCTTATTGCTTTTAAGATTCTCTCCTTGTCTTTAAACTTTTGCATTTTAATTATGATGTGTCTTGGTGTGAGCCTCTTTGGGTTCATCTTGTTTGTGAGCTTCTATGCTTCCTGGGCATGTACGTCTATTTTCTTTCAACATAGTAGGGGAGTTTTTTGTCATTATTTCCTGAAGTCAGTTTTTAATTCATTGCTGTCTCTCTTCTCCTTCTGGTATCCCAGTGATGTGAATATTCATAAGCTTGATATTGTCCCAGAGGACACTTAAACCATCTTCATTTTACTGGATTCTTTTTTCTTTTTGCTGTTCTGATTGAATGTTTTCTGCTACCTTAACTTCTAAATGCTGATTCAATCCTCTTCTTCATCTGATCTATTGATTCCATCTAATGTTATCTTTACTTCAGTTATTGAATCCTTCATTTCTAACCAGTTATTTTTATGTTTTATATCTCCATTTTTGGGTTTCCTATCTCTTTGTTGAAGTTTTCCCTGAGATCATTGAGCATTCTTATAGCCACTGTTTTGAATTCTGCAACTGATTTATTGCTTGTCTCCATTTTATTTAGTTGTTGTTTTTTTTTTCTTTTAGAGCTTTGTTCTGTCCTTTTGTTTGGTACATGTTTCTTTGTTTTCCCCATTTTGGCCTCCCTGTGTTTGTTTTTATGTGTTAGGTAGAGTTACTATGTCTCCCAGTATTAGTAGAGTGGCCTTATATGATAGGTATCCTGTGATGCCCGGTGATGTGTCTCCCTGGTCACCTGAGCCAGATGCTCCGGGTATGTCCCTGGTATGGGTTGTATGTGCCCTCCTGTTGTAGTTGAGCCTTGACTGCTCTTTGCACATCAGTGGGAGGGAGTGACTCTCAGGCTGATTGGTTGTGAGGACTGTCTGTGACTATAGTTGAAGGAGCTGACTGTGGAGCAGGATTTGCTTTAACAGGGCTCTGGTGTCTGCCCAGTCCACCCTTTGGGTCTATTGTCCTGGGAGGCAGCTGGGTGAGTCTTCAGCTCCATCTGAAGCTGGCCACTGGGCATGCCAGCCCTGGGGCCTCCTGGGAGGGGCCACACTACAGGCCAAGTTTAGCTGCAGCCTGTGCCTTGCCCAGGGCCACCTGTCATGAGCCACAAAACAATTTGTAGATGGCAGCTACCCATGCTGGACTTGGAGGTGCCTCAAGAGGCCAAGTCAGAAACCAAGGCTGCCAGTGACCAGGGTTGGGGCTGCTCAGCAAGAGGTACAGTGCATGCTGAGGCCAGATGCTGCTTGTTTGAGGTTTGTAAATCTTTGAGAGACTTTAGAAAAGTCCACAGCAGGAGCCAAGACAGGCCATTTGTATGGAAAAGTTACTGGATGCAGCTTGGGTGAGTCCACAAGTTGGATTGGGGCAGGGTCTTAGGAAATCACCAGGGTAGAGCAAGCACTGTTCGCCAGGTTAATGGAGACTCAGATACGGTGGGCACCTGCATCTGCACACTGGGTTAGGGGAAGGTTCAACAAAGAAATAATGGATTCTGTCTGCCCTTCTGTCTGGGAGAAAGCTGCCCCTTCAGGCTTTGCCCTAAAGCCAGAAAACACAGTTCATCCTCATGTGTTTCTGACACCTTTTGAGTTGTTTCCCCAGCACTGGAACTCAGAGCAAGTGAGTTCATCATCAATTAAGTCCATGCAGGGGCCCTTTAAGAGGAATGCCTGGGGCTCCAGCAGCCCTCCTGCTCACTCAGCTAAAATCTCCACTGGTTTTCACAGCCAGAATTCATGGGGAACTTCTTTTTCTGACACTGGAACCCTCAGCTAGGGAACCTGGTGTGGGGCTGGAACCTCTCACTCCTCAGGGGGACCTCTGCAGCCAAGATACCCCTCCCAATTTTTAACCACCACACACAGATATAGGACAGCCTGCTCTGCATCTCTACCCCTCCTACCAGACTCAATGTGGCTTCTTCTGTATCTCCTTAGTTGCAGGACACCTGTCCAGCTAGACTTCAGGCAATTCTCAATGATGGCTGTTCTGTAGTTTAGTTGTAATTTTGATGTGGTCATGACAGGAGGCAAGCACAGCATTCACACACTCCACTATCCTGACTGGAAATCGTCACTCCCTACTCCTCCATCTTGATTGGAACTCTGCAGTAGGTGATTATTAAACTCTCATTAGCCATACTTGACTCAGCTGAGAGTGGTGAGGAAAGGCCCTAAGGACAGTGTTCTTCTCCAGGCTGCAGAGTATGTGTGCAAGGGAGTGTCGTGGGCTCTGGAGCCTCATGCTTACCGCTGGCTCCAACGTTCACTAGCCATGGGATCTTGGGCAATCACTTACCTTCCCAGAACCCAAGGTTCATTAAAATAGGAACCATAACCACCATTTTGCAGTTGTGGAGAGGAGAAAAAAATAATATATGCCAATCAGGCAGTCCAGCTCCTAGAATGTAGGAACTATTCAAAAATGGTAGTAGTTCTTATACTACTGCCTTAACTAAAGGTGGCCAGATGATTGATGAGGATCTCTTGGCCACTAAGGAGATGAGTTGTCTACTAGAGCTTTAGAAGTGCAAGAATAAATGATGAGGTAGAAGCCATTATTAACCCCATGTTTCTGCCAGCCCTTAATTTTGCCCTTTCTCCTGGTTTACTATTACTACGGTAAGTGCTTTATAAGAATTCTAGAGTCTCTCACATTAGAGAATATGCCATCTGGTTCTTCATATGTCTGCTTTCTCTTATCCCAACCAATGCTTTCCCTTTTCTCAGATAGTTTAATAAATGAATGAGGCCTCTATGTCATTATTGGTAATGAGCCCATTCTTCTCAAATATGATTGCATCTTAGTGGGGACCTTTTGCAGGCAAAATGCCTGAATCCAGGTGTTCCCAACATTTTTGCTACTTATAACACCTTCCATTATCTTATCTTGTGGATAACATATTTTGAAATGTGTATCTTCTCCCAATGGTTAATTATTTAGTAAAATTAACTTGCTCTTTTTATTAATTATAGGAATGGTTGGTTGCCTTTAGAGCTTAACCCTCCAGCATGAAACAGGCAGTGGCACTAGATTGAGTTCATTTCAGTTCAATGGAAAGAAATTTGAAGTTCTAATTAGTCTGTTTATGATTCTGGCTGGGTTTGTTGGACTACTGAAAATAATCCAAGAAGCCCCATCACAACCATTCTGAGGGATATCGCTACTTTATCCCCCCTCTTGATTCCCTCCTGTCTCACTTCCTAGGTGGTCCCTCTGTTGACTATTACCAGCCCCTCTGCTCCCTCTCCCTTCTTCTCGTGGAAGCTCGCTTTTATGTAAGTTCAGCTGGGCCTCAGAGTACAATGTAAATCGTGCAGAATGCTGTTTCTAGCTGTTTCACATACCTAAGCATTACCTCATGTTCCTAATTGGACTTGATTTGACCATGAAAATCCTTAATTCTGACTGTATGTTTTCTTCCACCCATAAGATTCACAGGGGGTGGGGGTGGGGGGAGAATGACTCCTTTTAAATAGGCATCTCTTCCTCTTTGTTTTTCCTTCCTCTGCCCTACAGTCACCTCTACCCCACCCACCTCCCCGCCCTCCAGGGTGAAGGTCCTCTAAGGGGATAAGAAATGATGCCTTTTGTAGATAGCAGCCTCCAAGTTGAGAAGCCATTGCTCTTAACACACGTTCACCCACCACAGGCTTGTGAAAGCAGCGTCGATTTCTTCAGAACAGCATCTTTTTGGCTTGCTAGCCCATGCTCACGAGGAGCTTTGTCCTACATGGGCCTCTTCTGTGAGTTGGTTTTTCTGTCCACACATGTTTCTGCTTAGGTAGGAAAAATGGCTGGCTAATGGAAAACGGTCCCCAGGTAGGTGCCACACTGCTGTGTGGTGCCAGAACTTGTGGTGGGGCTGAGTTCCCTCAAAGTACGATGGGGGAGCTGAGAGCAAGGCAAGGTAAGCAGCATACTGTTTAACATTTATCTTGCCTTGCTCTCAGCTCCGCCCTCATACTTGGGGATCTCCTCACCATCTGGGTGGGAAAAAGAAGCTACCCTCCTTTCTTCTTCTATAGAGTGGCCATAGAGCAGCCCTTAAAGGAGGCCTGCCAGGTGGGTGCCCCCCACCCCAACTCTTGAGCCAACCAGGCAAGGACATGGGGTGGCCAGAGGTCCTCCAGGGTGTCCCTGGATCCTGCCTGTTGTCCAGGCTGAGTTCTCTACCTTTCCATCAATTCTGTGAGTCCCTGAATTCCTCTTTTTACTTAAGATGATCTCAGTTGGATTCTGATGACTGCAGCCAAGACCCTTGATTGATTCTGGTACCAACCTCATGGTGACTGAAACCTCTGATCAAGGAGATATAATAGTATCTATTTGTAGTGGTTCTGCTGCCAATGTTTCTGGCTCTGCAGTTTTGCTGTTTATTGTTCATGTAACTAAAAAGCTTAGCATTCTAATATAATGTTTTAGAATAAGATGGCTAGAGAAAGATCAGGACAGTATTGGAGTAGGGAACAAACAATTCTAATAAGGTCTAGTTGTGCAACTTATTTCTCAACATAGAATCTAAACATCATAATCATAGCACTTGGGGACAGCTAGAATGATTGATTTTGCAGAAAATATTTGTTGTTTAATTATAGGATCATATGGGTCTTTGGCAACCAACAGATGCCAAAACAGACTTTAAGCACCATCTTGAGAAACTTGTGATTTGCTTAGTGTGCTTTTAATTTAAAGCATATGGCTTCACATTCAACTGCAGTGTCCAAAATGAAGACATTAGTAATGAATCACTCTATTGGAGAAAACTCAGAGTTCCCAGACCTGGTCTTTTAGTGCGTATACTCAAATGGCTTTGTTTAGAGGCATAAACATGAAGCAGCTCTCCCTGTTTTAGCTGGTGGTTCCTGGGATGCATGTATCATGAAAGAGCCTCACAAATGAATTCCCTTGCAATGTACAGTGCTTGCCACCAGGGCCCACCTCCATCTGAGTAAACAGAACGTAGTTCGGTCACTGGAAACTAGAAATCAGAAAGATAGTTATTTTGTGGCAACTCTTCCTTTTTTTAGTCTCTCAGCCTCTAAGTCTTGCCTGATGCTTCATGGCACTTGGAGGATCCAGCCATCCTGTGTGGAAATTCAGAACTGCATGTTTGTAAATGCAGGCTGATTGAGACCACATGTGATCTATCTGCTGGTAAGGGATGACCAGTGAGGAATTAGAGTGTAGTGGTAAGAACATGGGCTCTAGAGTCAAATCTGAATCACCTGGACATTTTGGTACTGTGAACTTGAGCTGTTTCTATTTCCTGAGTCTCAGCTTCCAAATCTTTAAAATGGGGATAATAGTGTTACTTGGTTCACGTGCTTCTTGCTGCTGCCCAATTGAGAGACAGGTTGGTGAAAAGAAAAGTAAGTTTATTCAACTGCCAGCATTTGGGGAGCATTGCAGACTCTTGTCCAAAGATTATCTCCCTGTTTCCTGCATGGCCAAAAGATTTTATAGATGTGGAAGAGGCAGAACAAAGGGAAGGGGGAGGTGGTCCAGCAATCCCTGTTCAATTTGAAGAAGAAAAGAAAGTGTTTCCCAGAACATTGAAACTGGTATGTACACGGGCTAACTGGAAAGCATCTAGCCATGTAATATGAAAAATAGAGGTATTTATAGCTGTGTTTTTTTGGTGTGTGTGTGTGTGTTGTTGTTGTTTTTCCTGGGCAGCTCTTATATAGTAAACAGAATCTGTTATCCATAGTAAACAGAGTCCACAAAATTATATTAAGGAGGGAAACAAAGAAAAAAAGTTTTAAAAGGTTTTAAGCTGGGGAAGCCGTGGTGGCTCAGTGGGTTAAGCACTCACTTTGCAGCGCCAGGAACAGAGGATCGAATCCCGGCCCCGGCCCTTGCAGAACCATATGCTGAACTGGGAGCTCTCCCAGTTCAGTTCTCTCTCTGTATCTCTCTCTCTCTCTCTCTCTCTCTCTCTCTCTCTCTGTCAAAAATAAATAAATAAAATAGAAATATATTTTTTTAAAAAAGGTTTTAAGCTAAATTACATTGTTGAATTCAACTAAACTTAGGATGTTGGATCCTGAAAATAGAGAATACAATGTTACCCTTACAATAGTACCAATCTTACAAGGTTGTTATGAGAATTAAATAAAATCATCCATGTCTGAGCTAAGCTAAGAATCTAGCACCTAGTAGCCATAATAATATAATTAGGCATAATTTTAATTATAATTAAAGGCAGAACTTACTTCATTTCTGCCTCTTTGCTTCTAGTCATGTCATTCCTTTGCTTAAATTCAACACATTTTTAAGAAATTGCCTATTATAGGCTGGGCTCTATGTTTTAGATGCTTTTACATTCTTTTCAGTTTGTTGTGTTGCTTGAAAAATAGATTTAGTATTTTTCTACCTATTATCTTTTATGTTTATACCCATCCTGTCTTCATTTCACTCTATAAGACTTTTTCCCCAGCCTCCCTGTCAAGTTTTTGTCATCCTCTGTCTTCTTACTACCCAGTAGAATGGACTATATAAGCTGAAGCATATAATTCTGCTAGTACTGGGAGTTCCCACGTGGCTCTACTCCAGGTAATTATGGCTGCCTTTATGTCAAAGGAGAGGCATTTTCGGTGTTTTCAGTTTTATTCTCTGAAGAGAGCTCTGAGTAGTAAATCTCTCCCACTCAAAGATTTATGATAGCGTTGTATACCTTAGGAACAGTGACATGCTGTTAAATAAAGATGTTACAAATATTTTTCCACTTCATTGTTTGCCTTTTAATTTTACTTAAGTTTTTGTGGTGGTGGTTGTGGTGGTGGTGGTGGTTCTTTTGTTTGTTTGTTTGTTTTGTATTTTTGCTGTTTTTATTTACTTTTTCTTGTTAAAAAGTTTTTGGTGTTTTTTTTTCATCATTTTAATGTAGTCAACTCAATATTTTCTTTTAGAGTGTTTGCCTTTGATCTCATGCTTAGAAAGATCTTTCCCACCCCTTGATTATATGTTCACCCGCCTTTTATATCATTTAAAAAACTGTTTTAAATGTTTATTTTATCTAGAATTTACCTAGCCTAAATGATTAACTTCATGAATCAGCCATCATTGTTGACTATTTTCCCTTCTTGGAGGTCTTGCCTTGCTGCTTTATGACAGTGATGGCTCATGGAAGGCACCAGAGAATGCAAAACCGGCCCATGGGATATAAGCCATAGGAAACTGAAGATAGTCACTTCCTTGCTTATATAGAGTTTAACAACTCATCGTGACATACCTCCATGGTTGAACTTCTTAACTGGATTTTTTGCAACATTTGTAACAAAATTTTGAATGCAGAGTAGATCTCTCTGAATTAATGGCATTTGTCTTACTTCTTAAGAGTGCTAGGACAAAGGGGGTTAAGTTTCACTCTTAGGTGTTTTTCACTTTTGGTTTTTGCTGTTCTCACTCTAGCCAGAGTTTTTAACCCCGTCAGTTTAGACTACTGCAGTGTCCTTTTTGATTCTTTTGTCCCTCCTCTAATTCATTCTATGTGACACGGTCAATTACTTATATGTCATTCTCCTGAGCACATTCTCAATGCCTCCCCAGGGCTCACAGATAAAAGACAAAATCTTTAAGATTGACTTTCATACCTTCACAACCGAATTTTATTTTATGTTTCCAAACAAATCTCACCTCCCTGTCACCTTTCTAATTAGTAGTGGTCTTAGGGGAAGCTTATGAGTACTTTGCCTCCATAATACATTAATTAGCTCCATGAAGAATCTCCCCCAAAGAAAAGTAGTATTATTGTATGAAACTGAAAATACTAATTGTTCATTTTATATAAAAGGTGATAGAAAGAATCTATAAATTTGCCATTTTGGAAAAAATGTGATAGCATATTGTCAAAGAAAAAAACCATAGCACCATGTACTAGCTACATAAGCCATTTTAGACCCTATATCACATTTTTTTATTCTAAGGTAGGGATGTCCAATCTCTTGGCTTCTCTGGGCCACTTTGGAAGAAGAGTTGTCTTGGGCCACACATAAACTACACAAACTCTAACAATAGCTGATGAGCTAAAAAAAAAAAAGAAATCGCAAAAAAGAAATCTCACAATGTTTTAAGAAAGTTTATGAGTTTATGTTGGGCTGTATACAAAGCCATGGGTTTGACAAGCTTGTTCTAAGGGATTGTCTCTCTAAATATCTTAAAAGACTTAAAACTTTCATATTTGTTTTGTCCTTATTATTCCTATGGCTTATGCTTGTTATTCCTAAAGGCTAGGGTTGCTGATATCCCCAGATGTTATAGGTGAGTCATTAAAATACCAGGTATCTTTCTTATCACGAACTATGAAAATAGTAGTGATTCCCAATCTAACCTTCTTTGGAATTTGGGATAAAAGTTTTTTGTTTTTTGGGCAAAGGTTTTGTGTAATCACTTAAGAACTTTAAAAAATAATGTTTTTAAAATAATAAGGAAAACCTCATGTTCATCAATAGGAAACTTGTTAAATGATGACATAGCCATAAAAATGTAATACTGTGAAGCCACAAAAAAGAATTAAGTTCATATGTATTCCTATAGAACAACCTTCATGTTCTGTTTAAATGTGAAATAAAGCAAGGCACAGGGTGTAGAAATATGCTCACATTTGAGAATCTTTTGGGGTTTTGGTTCTGCTTTAAGAACAGGGGCTATAACCTTAGAATTATACCTACATAGACTATTTCCTACAATATAATAATGTGAATGGTTTCCTCTGGAGCAAGAACTAGGGTGTCTAAGGAGGACTTATTATTCATTCTATAATCTTTTGTGCTGTTTATCTTTTTGCCTATACCTAAAGCATGAGAATATTTCAATTAAAAATATTAATTA